>CATIWQ010295334.1:0-28674 GCA_949673415.1 Euphorbia schlechtendalii
GATTTTTTATGTAAACTTTGTAATAAAATCAGAAAGAGTGCGAGATAGCATAAAAAGGGTACACTTTGAAAACATACCTTGTTGATTTCACTGATTATCAAAAAAAAAATCTGAAGAATGTTATTTTGGAATAATTTTGTAATTCCTATTAATCACACTAAAAGCCAAAAAAATCAGAAACACAATTTCCCTTTTTTTTCCCCTTCTTCGTCTACTACAATCTCTGTTGTAACTTTAAAATTCAGAAACCCATCACATGTCATTTACATTATGATCATTCTCTAATTCATTGAACCCTGTGAATCTTTAACATCCATATTCCAAGGCTTTTAAAAAATCGGAAGTAAAATTCCGCATCCAAAAGGGTATCAAGTTCAACTTTTACAAAACTCAACCCAATCCCGTTAGAGTTCAAAAGCCCCAGGCACCCACCGGCGACGCCGATTGATTCAGCATCCGACGAGAGGAACAATGCAAGCCGGCCTATAATCAAAGATGGGTTTAGAAACGGAGAAAAAGAAAAAAAGTGGTGAAACTGGAAACGGAGTGAGTCCAGTGATTCCAGAATCTAATTTGCTTAGAGTAAAGAACTCTGTCGGTGCCGAACGCAAGTGAGACAGACACTCCCATTACCAAAATGAGCGTCTCCCATGAGCTTTAAGTTGCTTAAAGTCAAAGTGCCAAAATCAAATTCATTGGAAGATTAAACCGTAGTAACTAAGAAGAAGAATGGGTAAATGGGGAAAATATTTTAGGAAATTTGATGGGTTTCTGTTTTTAGGTCTTAAGAGATTAATAAAGGAGATGAAGAGATTGAAGGAGAAGAAGATAAAGGTAAACAAATGGGTTTTTATTTTTTATTTGTTATTTTTTGCTTTTATAGTGTGATTAAACGGAATTCCAAAATTGCCCTTGGATATTTAATTAGGTGAATAAAAAATTGTCTTTCAAATCAAAGACATGCGTTTGAAAAAAAAAATCATTTCACAAAACATGTTTTAATTTTTAAAATTTACCTCGTGTGAGTGCATATGTACATGTATGTATATGTATTAAATTTTAGATCCTCACTAACTTATTACTTTATATTTTCTATTCTAAATTCCATTTTTATAACTTTTCCTTTATTTGTAGAGTTCTTACATTAAATTCATTCAAACCCATTCTATCTTTTTTACTTCAAAAAAAAATTTTCTTCATCAAAACAATGTTTTATCATTATTATATTACTTATGAAAAACATTATATTCTCATTATTATTTAACAATAATATTTAAACTTTAATATTTTTCAGATTAGATGATAAATATAAGTTTAAAATAGTAAAGCATAATTAATATTTAACATTTACTTATAAATGATATAAATAAATATATTTTAAATGATAAAAATGTTATTTATAATTATTAAACATATTCAAATTAATAATAAATTAATCAACAAATTATTCATTGAATTATTTAAATATAAAAGTAGTAGTGATGATGATGATGATGATGATGATGATGATGATGATAATATTCTACTTAAAAAATAGAGTAAGAGAACGGATTACTTCAAATTTGAAGTAACTCATTTTTTACAGAGTAGAGATATAGAGTATCATTGGATATGATTCCAACTTTAAACGTCCTATGCGTATCAATTGTTCTGACATTGGAGAAATATCAAGAGCAGCATCTAGCTAGCTAGGATCCATTATCTTGATTGTTCACCCCACACACATCAGCCTAAAATGAGATTTATTTTAGAACTTGGTTGGATTTTTTTTTTCTTCTGAGTCATTTGCTTTATCGTGTAATATTTAATCACAGCTCAAGACATACAATTGAGTAAAGATATGCAAACCACCAGCACCAACTGGAATTAAGAGTCGTAGTCAAATTTTTCATATGTGTTAGGATTTTGGAATGATAACCGACCCCTAACTAGTGGTATAAGATTTTTTCGAACAGAACAAATTGGTAACTTTGTATTTTAGTTTTATGGGTTATAAACTGATAAAAAAAATGTCAGTTAGCCTCGCAAATCACAATTAATGTGAAGTAGCTAAAAGGATGTGAAAGAGCTATCAGGCCTTAATTGACAATTGCAAGGCCTAGATATACCTTTTTTAAGATATTGTTGATTCCGATTAATTTAATAAAAATAGTTGCCCTGTCACATGTTGCTGAAAATTAATATGTGAATGAATTTAGCAAATACCAATCTGAAGGAAAGGGATAACATAGCTGCAATTAATATATGCTTTCGAGAAAGATAAGTGTAAAAAGTTTTACTACACTAACTTTACATGTATTTCTGCTGTTATGTTGACATAACCTTCACATCATTATAATCTACACTAATAATTAGGTAGGCAGTGTTAATCTAATTATGCTCATTTATCACCATTTTTAACATGGGAACAGCAAAAGTGAGGATTCTACACTAACTTTTCTGTTACATACATTAATCTTCTCTAACTTTTCATGACACCAAATTAATTTATCTGTTGTCAAGTTTGACATATTCAACACCTTTGCAACTAATTTCATCTCAACTTGAGCTATCAACATTGTTTGATTCATTCCATTATCTTCTTCCCTTTGCTTCTTAAACCTCTTCACTATGCAATTCCCACTTCTCAATACATCCTTAAGCTTTCTCTCCTTCTGCACTATCAAGAATTAGAACAGTGCATTAATAAGTGAATCAAGTGGACTGGTACTATATATATACCTTTTGGAATTCGGTTCGAACATCTGTTAATAGCTCTAAATCTACAAGTTTTTCAAGGTCGGAATGAGGTTGTATATGGCTTTCATCTTTATCGGCCCGAACAAAATCCCAGAAGACCTTCATTGATTGCTCGACGATGGATGTTAGCATTTGGCTTGTAATTGCATCTTCATTGCTTTCATTCCCTCTTTTTATTTTCTCCTTTAAACTGTCATCTGCGATACAAATGTTATTCGGGTACTAAAATTCAGCAATAGAGTTGCTTCAAGGTATAATTTTACCTTTTAGAAGTGGAACTTGAAGAAGACTACGAAGAACGCAACGACTATTTACGTAATTCCGGATTCTCGGGCCTTGAAATTGTTCGTTCTCCAAGAATCTTTGAACCAGCACCTGAAAAAGCTGAAACTCGTTGGCTACTTGGTTAAAGTAAGAGCCTTGAGATGCATAATTCCTCAACTCGGTTGCTTTCCAGTATTGCCAATGCAATATTTCCCAGGATAGGCAAAGTTGTCCAATATATACACTTTCTAAATCTCTATTCATATCAGAAACAACCCTTTTCATGGGTTCAATCACCGCGCTGCCTTTGCATAGCCATAAATTGTGGGAAAGAAGAGACATTATTGCAGGAACCGATGAAGATTTTCGAGCCTTTTGGAAATCGAGTGTGCCTTTAATCTCGAGTAAGCCTGTAGATCAAATGCAAACTGGGGTATGACATTGAGAATAGAAAAGGTTGTGGTCCTATTTCTAATTGCCATGCTACTCATATTTGCATATTATATCTTTTAAAAGTTGCTTTTTGGCAAATAAAGAAGGGGATATGGACTGCCAGCTAATCATAGAATCTAAAGTTGCAAACTTTGACAAGATCATTCAATAATGGAACAATGATGCAAAATAAAGTAGACGTATCAGTGATTTTAGTGTATCAAAATCAGAACCCGTTTCAAAGGCCCAAAAAAGGTGTGATTAGTAATTAAACTGTTTAGGAAAGTAAAACTAAGTGAACTGAACTCACCAAGAGCATGCATAGTCTGGAAATTCAGAATGTCTAATTTTCGCATTTTATGGGAGTAGTTTTTGTAGACTTTTCGAATCCCTTCGAGGAGGTGTTTGTAATCGGGTTTTCGATCATCAATTTTTATGGGCTTGAGGTGTTGAACCGTTGTTTTCGGCGTTTCGAAATCTTCGGATTCGGATTCTTCGAAAATGGTAGGGAGGCCTCCTGTTCTTGCGAGTTTGAGCTCCAGCTTGAGTTGTTGTATTAAGTCGTCATGTTCAACCAAATATTCTGTTTCTTTTTCAACTTCGGAATCAGATTCCATTTCTTTGGATTCTTCACATATTTGTTCATCATATGATTCTATACTTTCTTGGGTTTCCTCAATGGATGATGTTTCCGCTTCGAATGAAATCAAATTCTGCTGCTTTTGGTGTGATTCAGTGTATTCATCATCTGAATCGGTATTTTCCATTTCTCTGTTATCTTTTTCCAAAAATATAGTCTCAGGTTCATGTAACTGATACCCAGGTTCAATACTAGAAACTCCTTTGCTGATTGAATCCATATCTTCTGCAAAAACATCATTCAATTCCTCCTCTGTATCACTTTTTTTATTTGATGACTCATCCTTATGGTTTTTTTCATGATTTTCTTCCATTTTTGGATTCCCCGAAACCTCATCAACAACCACAGTTTGAACGGAATCCTCTGTTTCGGTATGATTTCTCAAATCCTTCTGAAAATAAATGTACCCGTCATCAGAAACAGAATTCTTCGTATCAGATATAATTTCATCTGTGAATTTAACCACCTCATCTTCAGCCATGACAGTTTCGAAGAAATCCTCTGTTTCTTCTGTATCCAATCCAACTTGCTGCATACCAAGAACTGGATCACTTAAATCTGACACCAAATTAGATTCATGGATTGTAAATCTCATCGTTGTTGGTTCCTCCAAGATTCTGGATATGCCTTTTCCAGACCAATATTTATACCTACTACTTCTAATACTCTGTTTTTCTCTTTGATCAGTCTCCAAATTGCTATACAAAACGGCATCGGAATTGTACTCGTACTCGTAAAGATTTCTCCTTTCTTCATTCCTGCGACAAAATTTAGCAAGCCCATTTAGTTAAAAATCAATTGGAACCTTCAGAAAGAACAAAACAGGGGATTTACCTGAAGAAACGTCTGGATAATAGTCCAAAGAGGTAAGAACAGAAAAAACTGACAACCCCACACGTGTGATCATAGACGAAATCATACATAAAAAAATGGAAATGGGTTTTAATTGAGCATAAAATTCTGGAACCCATGACCCTCTTTGAACTGAGTGCAATGTATCTGAAATTGGAAGCAAAGTGAAAATTGGAGTCTTTAAAAATGAAATTTGATAAACAAAGATGCGGAGTTGATTGATGAAAGTGGACTTTCCACTTGTAGGATGACAAATCCGAGACAAAGACAAATTAGGCGTTTGTCCTCCTTACCATGATTTATTGCCACAGATTCAGCTCTGCGAAATTAAAAGCAACATTTGTAACAATATTAAAGTTTTACCTCGTATATTAATTTTGTTAGTGTACATCAGTACATCACTCATCTTTCGCTGGAATTACTATATACAAAAGAATTTATTTGGAAAGAAATATTCTTAAAGATGGAACTTAGATTAATAGAATACTAGCTCTTACCTAATTGAAAAGGTTAACATAATCTCTTATTCATACCTATAAAGAAGAGGATCAAAACTTTTTTATCTAAAAGATAAATTAACTAGTTTTTCCGGATAAAAAAGAACAGTTGAAAATTTCATGTTGGAGAATTTGTTCAAAACATGCATTTTGACTTTTGGGCACTAAACAAGAGTTTTAACTTCTAAGTGTGTATTTGTAAAACTTAAAGAGTTGTTTTTAGTTATTTGAGATAAAATAATTAAAAAGCAGTAAATTAAAATAAATAACAACAATATCAACAAATCAAACATGTTCTAAATCAATATGTCGAAAAATTGTTATTTTAAGATATTCATTAAGATCAATAAAACATTTATTATTATATTAAAATGATTAATTTATCTTTTTTTACTTTATCGCGGATTCCCTGAATTCTTAATTATTACCTTATAATTTCATTTTATACCTTAATATCTTTTCTAATTAATACAAGGATAAATTAGAAAAATAGTATTGAATGTTGCATTAATATGTGAGAATGATAAACGAATAAAAATGAAATCTTAATTAAAATGATAATTTTTTGACACTGAAAAAAGTAGTTACGAGTAATTAATAGAAGAAACTAAAAAAAAAAGGGTTTCAATTTAACAGACTCCATGTTTCTTTCTTCTCTTCAATTTAAGACGTAAATTTGTGGAATATTTTATCTATGCTATGTGTAGTAACACGTATGAAATTAGGATTATTTGGGAGTCAAAATCGAGTGGAACCGGTTAGTTGGGCTTTGTTTCTAAATAATTTTATACTATAAATTATTTTTTTTGCTAAGCTAAGAATTCACAAAAGGAAAAGCAAAAATTGGAAATTGGTCGGTGGTGTTTTAATTAAGGTTTAAGAAAATAAACGGGCGTGGCATTTATCATGCTGAAAGCAACCAACTACCTTCCAATCTTTTATTTTTCATTATAATAAATTAAGCATCCTAGGTAAAATAATACAAAAATTAATAAAATGGGTCCTTGGTAAAAAATTATAATAAAAGTTAACTATTTATTTTATGAAAATCAAGATTTGATCTCATGACTTCTCACTTCCATGACAAATTACTTACCATTTCATCTACTAATAATTATTGTTTACTTTTATCTTTTTAACATCAATTACTATAACTATAATAAAAACATTATTTTTGGGACCCCTTCCGACATGGACCCTGGGCGGTGACACTCATTGCCCACCCAGGCCGGCCCTGATTATAATGTCCAAAATCTGGTAATCCAAGCAAATTAAAAGATCAAAATAAGAATTTGATTTTATGATCTTTGTAGGACCAGTTTTGATTTCTTTGAAAATTCAAAATTGAACTCCCCCTTCTTTTTCCTTATCTTAAATTGATTTTACTCTTACAAAAAAAAATATAAAACACCTTTTAACCTTGTTTGGAAACAATATCTTGAATCAAATGAGCGGAATTGATTTGATTTTGTCTAATCAATTCATTTGTTTGGAAACTTCACTTAAATGGAATTGTTAATGATTTATTTAACATATTTTCGAAATTTCTCAAAAATATTTAAAACTCCTTGAAATGTAACTTAAACATCTCAATATTTTTATTTTGTCATAATAATTAGGTTTCATGATTATGTATAACTCCTAAGTAATCAATTACTGATTATTGACCTTACTAATTTCTAAATTTGTATTTCTTTATATTGTTATTTAACTTCAACTAACGTCATTAAGTAATAATTTTTGCAAATGTATGATCAACATTCTTAAATAATTAAATGATATGAAATAAAATCAAATATATATTGATCTTTTTATACATAACTAAAAAATTCAATGATACTAAAAAAAGAGCCCTCACCGAAGGATTAGCCTAGGCCATTGTACCTCCCCACCTACCTCAGGGCGGGCCTGCCCTGCATACATGTTAGAATAGTTCTGTATATTAAAATGCGAGAAAAGTTAGTTTTTATAAAATTGTTTTATTGTTAAATTTTCACATAAGGTCCCGTAGTTACTAGGATCGGCTTTGGATGTGTTATTATTACAACTCTTTTTTTGTGGTATTAAAAAATCACTTTTGAAGCACCGGGCGGCATTGGGGGTGGACAACTGAGTGCCACCCCCCAGGACTCATGTTAGAAGGGGTTTCAAAAGTAATGTTTTTATTATAGTTTTAGTAATTCATTTTAAAAAGATAAAAGTAAACAATAATTATTATTAGATGAAATGGTAAGTAATTTGTCATGAAAATGAGAAGTCATGAGATCAAATCTTGATTTCCATAAAAACTAGTTAACTTTTATTATAATTTTTTACCAATGACCCATTTTATCAATCTCTATAATATTTTACCTAGGACCCTCAATTTGTCAGGGCCTGGAACCTAATAAGGTCATTATTTCGACATAAAACTGTAATAGCCAACTTCATATGTGAAATGTACAACTAGTTAACAACATCAATAATATGAAAACAAGAAATTATATGTTGTCGCATATATGGAATTGTCTCAATTTTGTCTTACTCAGTTACGTATGGAAATTTGCTCGATTTAATTCTATAAGATATGTATATAGTTGGTGAATTGAACAAGTCATAATTATAGGCATATGGTACATTTTAGTGTCTCTTACACAGAATGAATTAACTAAGTTCCCGTTTATTTGCTGGAAAATAATGTATAAGGGAAAATATTATGCAGAAAAATAAAATATTTTCCTATGTTTGGCTACATCACTGTAAAATATTTTTGGATGTTTGTTTACAATTTTGAAAAATATTTTCCAATCACAAATTCAACCATACATAATTATTCGTAACCCATAAAGAAAATCAAATGCATTGATTATCTAATTTGACAAATAAAAAATTTAAAACCAAATTAGCCCCCAATTAGATTGGGTTTGATAGAGATTGGGATATGAAAAATATAATTTATGTTATAATTATATGCATATACTGCGTCTATTTTCACATCATAATCTTGATACATTATAAATTGATATTTAGAGAATACAGATTTGTAACCACTAAATATAATACTGTCAAGTGTCAACAACATAGTGAAAGAGAAAAGCAATTGCTTCCTCAACCAACCAAATTGACTGCAGAATATAATCTGCAGCCATCTAAGGAGGGAATATCTTATTTCAGTTAATTGCTACCGTTGAGTATTGAAGCTGGAAATATTGGAAGCATCAAGTAAATATTACACACACATATATATGGAGTACAAATGCATTACTCAAACTTTTATAAAATTAAAAATTTTGTTAAATAATATTCCCTCCAGTGTTGAAAGATCGTCGTTTTAGTCAAGATTTAATTTTCCATTTTATTTATCATTCTCACATATCAATGCAACATTCAACATTTTTTTTCTAATTTACCTTGTATTAATTAGGATATAGAGATTAAGAATAAAATTAAATTATAAGGTAATAATTAAAAAAAGAGAGAATTTTATGATAAAGTAAAAAGAAATAAATTAGTAATTTTAATAGAGTAGTAAATGTTTTATTGAATCATGATTAACATCCTAAAACGATAATTTTTCAGCATCGGAACAGCAATACACTAAAAAAATTATCCATAAGCTTTCTAGTTGAGTTTCTATATTTTTAAAAACAGCACATCATTACATCATTTCTAACAATATTAAACACATCCTTTACAATATATGTGACAAATCCATAATCTTTGTAAGTTGAAATAATAAATTTTTTTTGTAACAATACAATGTAATATGCCATGAATCTTTGGTATACTATAATTGTATGCATTGACACGGTGAATCAAACCATTATCTTGGACATAAATTATCAACGATTTTAGAGAAAAAAATTGAATTACGATGATCAATGTCTCAGTTTAATGATTAAGATTGAACTTACAACTTTTAAAAGGTTACGGTTTCGATTATTCGAGTCACATCCGGAGTGAGATAATGTATGTAAAGGCAATGACCAAATTAAAAATGAAAAACTGAATTATGACCTAAAAGTGGTTTTGTTTTGTAGAGAATTAGCTTATCAAGAAGTGCAATAAATGGGCCTGACTATGGGCCTAGCCCATTTGAAACAACAGTAAGTGGGTTTCAAAATAACTCGGCTCGGCTCGGCTGGCATCCACCTTTGTGTCTGGTATATACTGTTGCACATTCAGATATACTGCTGCCATGACCGTTTTCAAGTATTTTTTAGCCTGAAGGTAACCACATTGGCTCGGCTTTCAATTTTTGGTAAGACTCTAAAATCACTTTACATGAACTTTCACTAAAATTTGTTGCTGAAATCCTGCTATAGGCTCACTCACCATCGCCCGAGTTAGTGAGTTATCATACAATCTATTCATATGAAACAGAAAAAAAGAGGGGAATTGGGTGTTGAAGATAGGATAAGAGGACTGAAGGATACTTCCTTTTCCATTCTTAAGATTGAGAGTAGTGAAAATGAAGAATTTCCTAATGCGGATTTACTGCAACTAGCACAATTTAGAATGGATTTACCATGTTCATTTCCAGGCTTCTCCGATTACCTATTTTGAGAATTTCCTCAAAACGGGGAACGGTGAAGTTCAACCATTCCTCGTATGGAATATCTTAAAATGAGTTGGAATCCTATTTTGAGGAATGGTTATTATATTAATATCTTAATAATAGTTTTAATTTAATTTTATGTGTTTAATATTTTTTTGGTTATTGGGAATATATTTGATGTAAAAAAGTTAATATAATAATAATAATAAAATATTATTACTTTATTGAAATATGAAATGGGGAATGGAAAATGAGGAAGATGGTTGGAACAAAAACACCGTAGATTCTGCAAAATGAGGTTTGGGGAATGGAAAATGAGAAAAATAGTTGGACTTGCTTTAAGCATCTTGTTGAATTTTTCATGTTTAATCATTTTAGGGTGAATTTTTTGCTGAATTTGTGCTGCTCTGAACTAAAATAATTTTCTTGTGTTGGTTATTCACTTAATTTCCCATGTTCCTGTATAATTCAGTCCTGCTCTATGGTGTCAAGGAACGCATTCAACCACTATATGTTATGTTGTTCAACATGTGGAAAATTGCAGCAAAAATATTTGTCAAAACAACTCTATTATGTGGTACACGTCGTGCACACATTTAACCCAAAAGTTTAAACTATTAGGTAAGAGATAAGACTTAAGGAATAGCTTTTCTCTATAATCTAATGCACTACAGAGCGAAAAGGCCTCATCTCACCACGTGCGAAAATTGCATCGAGAAAAATAGTTGCCAAGATTTCAACCTTCAATGCCTCAACCACCTGGGATAATAGGCTCTGATATCCAGTCATAACCTATATGATATCAAGTCATATATTATCTTTGATAAACTTCAGGCCCTCTAGAGTAGTTTTTGTCAATATATAGAATGAACAAAATATTTTGTAGAAGCAGGACTGATTCTTCTAGGAAATATTAGATTACTTTGAGCTTAATATATTGCAATCTCATTGTATATGGGAGAATTTTAAATGAATGCGTGGAAATAGCCCTGAATAAGTGAGATTGCTGGGTGGAGCAATCTATCTTATCCATCTTATTTAAATATGATTTAGCTGGTGTAATTAATTTAAAATGTCTTGTTATATATATAGAAATTACAGGTGGTACTAGGCTGTGAAAAAGATTTTACCGCAAACGAACCATAAGCTCAGCCACAGCATAATATGTCTTCGAATCATAATACAGATAACGTGTCTGCTCTGTTTCTTTTATTAAGGGAACACTACAGAGAAGTTAATTCTTAGATCAGGTCTTCAAAATCTAGAAAATTTTATTTTTTAAGGTAATTGCATATGTAGAATACATAACAAGTCTTCTCAGGTTTTGTTATGTCTGGTAGATACTACAAGTTTGTGGGTTAACTATTTGTTGCATGGTTATGCTTGTTGAAGGCAATAGAAAGATGTTCTCTCAAAATTTATGTAATTTTGAGCAATTATAGGCCCTGAATACCTTAAATTTGTGAAGAAGAGATACAAAAAAATTGCCACTATAATCTTCAAGAAAACATATTACTAAGATAAACAAATGTAAATTTCATCTTCAAAGAGAGACTGTTAAAGGAGAAGAGAATGAAAGAAAGACAAAAAATAAAAGAAGAAAAACTGTGTTCTTTTTTCCACGAGCCCAACATCTTCTGTACTGTGCTGTTCTATGGTGGTTGATTATGATTTTAACTTGAGACACAGAGAGGATGCAGCGCTCAGGAATGTTTCCAAAGATTGCTCTCTAATGGGTTTTACTATACACATCTTTCTATAGAGACAAAAAAAAAAAAAAAAAAAAAAAAGCATCGGAAAAAAATACACGAGCAAAATCAATCCACCCACCCTAAATTGTTTGCTACTACTTTCTGTGCGCTGCTACCATCTATTTCTTTCTTGAAATTCCAGCTTGCTTGCTTTTCTCATTTTATCTTGATCTGTTATGGATAGGATCTGATCCTCTTCTAACTCTTCGTTTGCTTGATTGATTTGGATCAAATCCCTTGCTTAAACTAGAATTCTTCTGAGTTTGTGTACTCTGCATCGTGACACCTCTTAGAATACGTCTACTGGCCGAGGCTATTGAAGTGGGGGCGGTTTTGCTGTTTCTTGTAGCCAGGTCTACACTTGTCAAGCCATGAACTTTATTAGGCTGAAATACTAAGAACTCGATGCAGATAAGTAAAAGAAGAATTCTTTGAGCACTGACAACCATTGTTTCTTGTGATGAAAAGAAGTATCTTCTTTTGTTCAGATTGTTTAGAGAGTAAGAAGGGGTGAGAGAGGGATCTTTCTTCTGCTTCTTCTTCTTCTTCTTCTCTTACTTTCCATTTCTGTGGATATAAGGTTGTTATTTATCCCTTACTGGATTTGGTGGAGGCTTTAAACCAAAAAGCAGGGAGGAGGGGCCCAAAGTTGATTCACCCAAATTATAAGCCTGTGCCAAGGCTGCTGTGTGAGAATCTGAATAAGATAGGAGGATATATAAAAGGATTGGAATAATACCTTTGAGAAGCTAAGTATCCTTTTTCATTTGCTCCCCTACATCTCTATCATTTTGTCCATAAAAACAAAACTACCACTCTCTTGGACTCTAGTGGTCAAAGATGCCACATCACCCGACCAAGCTCCCTTGGGATTAATGTTCTTTCTTACCCAATGTTCTGAGCTATTACCCGAATATAGTTAATGTGGCATCCATGATTTTTTACTTTTGGCCTCTACTTTGTGCTTTCTAGGAACAAATAACAGCATTACTGCTTATAGAATATTATGATATGAGATTATATGTGAGGGTATTTTAGGGAATTAGTATTCCTTTGATACTAAGAAAAGGGTTTGTGTCCGTCCTGAGTAGTAGTAGTAGTAGTAGATGGCTACAGTAGGAAGCAAGCCAAATAAAGAATCAAATATGAGGGCAAAGAAAGAATGTGGAATAGAAAACAGCCCCCAAAAGAAACAAACTCTTGCTTTATGCCATTCTAATAAGATCTCATCACTTGACTATTGTAAGCACTCTTCCCTATGCAACAGAAATAAACAACACTTCTTTGTTTCTTGTGCTAAATGTGTTTCTTTATGCTTTTTCTTTCCTCTTTCTGTGGGCTGCCAAATTCTTAATCTTCTGTTCAATGATTCAGGGAAGGCCCACATCAAGCTTCTCTCTCTCTTTAACCTTGTAAGTGTTTTTTGGTTTTTTGTTTATTATTGAACAAGGGCTTTTCCTTTATTTCTCTTTTAATTTAGAGAAATTGTAAAAAATGTCCTGTTTTACTAACAGATTTTCCGTCTAAATTTTGATCAATTACATTTTTATTCCAAAACTAATCCAAATTTTTTTTACGCTCCATTTTCCCTTTTTTTTCTCTGTACATGCTTCCTAATTAACCTCTTCACATCCTTCATAATTGTATTCTCACTCTCTCCATTATTAACTGCTTCCCTTGCTTTCTCCTTGCTATTTATTTCATACGATTTCTCTTCATTTTACTGCGTTTTCAAATTCTAACCTAATCTCAGCTCGTGTTTCGTCGTTTTCTTTCTTCCTAGATATGTAATTTCATTTTCAATCTTCCATTGATTCTCCTCTGTTACATACGATTTGTCTTCTCCTTTTTTTCATTTTTTACCATATTTCGTTCATTTTCATTATAGTTATGGCACTAAAAAAGTTTCGTGCCAGAAGAAAAGCCATGTTGTTCCAAAGAAGGCATCGAAGGCAGTGAAGTCTGCTTCAACTCCTCCAAAGGCTGATACATCAAAAAGAAATGGAAGAGACACTTGAGGTACTTTTTCATTTTCAAATTGTCTTTTGTTTGTTTTTAGCTTTTGAAATTTGATCGATTTAGTCATTTGTATAGATCTGGTATCTATCTGGTATTTATATGGTATTTGTGTTTGTTTTGTAAGTTTGTTATATAATTCTTGTATCTATCTGGTATCTACATGGTATTGTGCTTGATTTTATAATCTAGTATCTATCTGCTATTTGTGTTTGTTTTTATAAATTTGTTGTACATATCTGGTATCTACCTGGTATTGTTCTTGTTTTTTACAATTTTTGTTCTTATATATGTTACAAGTGAGTATCTGGTATTTATCTGGTATCTAGCTGGTGTATCTCTAGTTTTAACTTGTTTTTGTAAATTTCTTGCAAATATCTGGTAGTGATCTGGTATTTTTCTAGTTTTTATGTTTTTGAATAGTTTTTCTGCTTATAATTTTGGTATTATATATGTTACAAGTGAGTATCTGGTATTTATCTGGTATCTAGCTGATATCTCTGTAGTTTTTAACTTATTTGTGTAAATTTCTTGTAAATAGCTGGTAGTGATCTTGTATTTTTCTAGTTTTTATATTTTTGAATAGTTTTTTCTGGTAATAATTTGGTATTATATATGTTACAAGTGAGTATCTGGTATTTATTTGGTATCTCTCTAGTTTTTAACTTTTTTTTGTAAATTTCTTGTAAATATTTGGTAAGGATATGGTATTTTTCTAGTTTTTATGTTTTTTAATAGTTTTTTCTTTGATCCATGTGTATATCTGACTTTTTTTAATTCAAAGTGTTTGCAGCTTTACGAGTTGGTGTTCCCCCTACCTTGATTTGACATACTGGTGTTAAATGCACCTCCAATATTGAAATGTTTGATAGTCAGGGCTCCTTTCCCAAATGAACACTTTTTGTATGTAATCGATCAAATTTTTATGCATGTTTGAACTTTTACTAGAATACAGTTGTTGTATATAGAAATTTTTTATCATTTAAAAATCAATTGAAATCAATATTTGCAGTTATATTATGTGGTTTGAATAGTTAAAGACCTACAAATCTGGTGAAAATAAAAGCAATGTATTTTATAGGTTCAATTGGTAAGAACATGGTAGTAGTCTAATATTGACAATGAGAAAACATAATTTATAATGATTTTTGAAGTGATTGATAACAAGTTTCTATTTAAATATGTATAATTTTTAATCTACAAAGATTGCAAGACAGAATATTTATCTTGCGAATGCTATACAATGGCTAGATTATAAGAACAAAGTTCTCTTTCAAGGTGAATGTCATTCTCTTCTTCATCCACCACGATCATATCATCTTCTTCCTCTGTTGTGGAACCTAACCAAGCAAGTGAGATCACATATAAAGATGAGAATTAGAAAAATGGTATAGAGCCGGTAGGAAGTTGATATTTGAATAATTTTTCAACAAAATATCTTCATTCATGCTTGATTTGTTTATCAATAATGTATATATCAATTTAAAATCGCAAGAAAAGCACATCAAGTTCATGTAGAAACTAACAGTGTTGAAAGCTTGTTAAAATAGCATGAGTTTATACTCAATACCAACAATCTACTAGCAGTATACCAGTTTAAAATAACATGCTTTAAAAACATGTAAATACTAGCAATATATCAGTAGAATACCAGCAGAATATTAGTTGGACATTTTAAAACTTGCTAAAATGCAGCAATTGGATCAGTTACTAGTTGAATACCAGCTGTATACCAGCACAATACCAGCCGGACATTTAAAACTTGCTAAAATGTAGAAATTGGATCAGTTACCAGCCGAATACCAACAGAATACCAATTGGACATTTAAAACTTTCTAAAATGCAGATTTGGACTAGCTACTAGCTGAATACCAGCTGTATAACAGCATAATACCAGTTGGATATTTAAAACTTGCTAAAATGCAGAAATTAGATCAGTTACTAGCTGAATACCAGTTGGACATTTAACACTTGATAAAATGCAAAAAATGGACCAGTTACTAGCTGAATATTAGTTGTATACTAGCAGAATACCAGTTAGACATTTAAAACTTGCTAAAATGCAGAAATTGGATCTGTTTTGAAAATACTAGTACAGAGCTGATAGGAATTTGTTTTTTGACCATTATTAATGTGTAAGGTTTAATTTGAATTTAAAAAGAGCATAATTTGTGTAAATGAATGCTTTAAAAACATGTAAACACTAGCAGTATATCAGCAGAATACCAGTTGAACATTTTAAAACTTGCTAAAATGCAGAAACTGGACCATTAACTAGCTGAATATCAGCTGTATACCAGCAAAATACCAGTTTGACATTTAAAACTTGCTAAAATGCAGAAATTGGACCAGTTACTAGCTATATATCAGCAGAATACCAGTTAGACATTTAAAACTTGCTAAAATGCAGAATACCAGTTGGACATTAAAATTTGCTAAAATGCAGAATATCAGCAGAATACCAGTTGGACATTAAACTTGCTAAAATGCAGAATACCAGCAGTTTATTAGCAGTATACCAGAATTTCAGAAACAAATTAGAGTATACCTTCAACAACTGCAGATGCTTTATCACACTTTGTTATATATGTGGATAATTGTTCATTAATGTGCTTTGTGATTTTTAGGAGAGGAAAAAATGCAGGAACATGTTATTGTTGATTTCCATGGCAGAATCTCCATCTGTAATTTGAAATTCTATCTTTAAATCTTTTGTGTCTTCATTTATTTTCAGTCTTTCAACTAGGAACTTTTTGAATTCAGAAAAACTAGAAGTTTGTGAAATTAAGATGCCAACAACTTTGTAACCGATGAATTTCAAGTTTTCATTTCATGATCTGTAGCAATAGGAAGTTGATTTATTATGTAGGTTTTAGAAATCAAAATTCGGTTCGGTTTCTACTTAAACATATGCTTGTACTTCGAAATCAAATTATTTGAGATTAGAAACTCACTTGATTGTTGAAGATTTGATGAAATCGTGATTTGATCTTGAAGAAATCTAGATCTACTGCACTTTTTGTTTGAGAGAAAATCGAGAATTTGAGGAAGACGTTATGAGGCTCTGTTGATCGCATGTTGTTTTTGGAGTGATTCAATCTTTATATAAAAAATATTAATTGTAAAGAGGAAGTTTAATATTAATATGGAATAATAATTTTGATCTAGAACATACAATTATAAAATTTACCACTTTATTAACGTATCAAAATGGTACCATTCGTTTGAACTCAAATTATACTAAAAGTAATATATCAATCCCACGTGTGCATCCAAACAGAGGGAAGCTAGCACTCTAGTGGATAAATAGCTGAGAATTGAGTGGCCGTTGTCTCCTCTTTGCTTTCAGTTGTGACTCTAATATTAGTGTACCATGCCGTCTCCTTTTGCTACTCCGCCCATCATCCCTTTCATCCATGGCCACTTTCTCCCTTTTTCTCTCTTCCCCATCTCTCATTAAACCCACTTCCAAATTTTCCTTTTTTATTTCCACTTCCGTTTCCAGGGCTCAAAAGACGCCAATTTTAGCTATGGCTGCCGCTCCTGCTACTGCTGCCAAGGTCGCCCCTGCCGTTATTGTCGGCGGTGGACGGGTTGGAAGGGCCTTGCAAGAAATGGGCAACGGTCAGGATTTACTGGTGAAGAGAGGAGAGCCCGTTCCTCTTGATTTCGAGGGTCCTATTCTCGTTTGTACCAGAAACGATGATCTTGAGGCCGTTCTTGAATCTACTCCTAAGTCCAGATGGAACGGTACAGCTACCTCGTTATTTAATTGATTGAATTTTAAAAGAAAGTATTTTGAAGAGGTTTAATGGGGTATTAATGAGAATAGAGCAGATTTGGTGTTTTTCCAGAATGGGATGCTGGAGCCATGGCTTGAAAGTAAGGGTCTTGGAGATGCGGACCAAGTGCTTGCTTATTTTGCTGTTGCAAAGCTTGGAGAGCCTCCTATTGATGGGAAGACTGATACTAATCCTGAAGGATTGACTGCTGCCTATGGCAAATGGGCTTCTTCTGTGGCTACTCGATTACAGTCTGGTGGCCTTTCTTGCAAGGTCATATGGGAATTCTTCTGTGTTCATTTATTAAGACAAGTTCGGCCAATTTCATTTTGTAATAGGGCATTTTGAGTTGATGATTTAGGATGTGGAGCTTCCTAAGTAACATGAAATTTGGGATTGAATTAACTATTTGATCCTTTAATATGTTGTCTGTTAATGATCACAGTTCAAAGGCGTTGACTTTATTTATGTGTGTTTTGAATCTAATGAAGATCCTTGACAAAGAAGCTTTTCAGAAGCAAATGCTAGAGAAGCTGATCTGGATTTCGGCATTCATGCTTGTTGGTGCTCGTCATCCAGGAGCAACTGTTGGTGATGTGGAGAAGGAATACCGCTCCGAGGTAATGCAACCTTTTTTACAATTCTTCTGCAGTGACCACAAATGCTGCTTTTGGTATATCTCAAATTTATTGAATGTTGTATTTGTGAACACTTTTGTGAGGTTTTAGATGTGTACTTATGCCTGTTCTTTCTGATTTACCTATTGTTTGGTTCAGTGAGTTTTTGTGGCATTGATGTGATGAATATTTCCTTGGACGAATTTGATCTGGACTTTTTGTGTTTGCAGGTGTCTGCTCTTATTGCAGAACTTGCATCAGCTGCTGCAGCAGAAAAAGGATTAGTGTTTGAAGAAGCAATGGAGGAAAGATTATGTGCTTACTCGAGAGCTGTTGCCCATTTCCCAACAGCCGTAAAAGAGGTGAGGTTGATCTTGCAGTTATAAAGTCTATGCAGGAGTGTTTGAATTCATTGTTGTTAACAAATGAAGATGATGCAGTTCAAATGGCGAAATGGGTGGTTCTACTCTCTGTCTGAGAAAGCAATTGCTGATGGGAAACCTGATCCTTGTCCTCTGCATACTGCCTGGCTTAAGGAGTTGAAGGTCATATAAGTTGAGTTAAAGCAGACAATACAAGGGAATAGTGGACATTATTTGTCTTAGGAATGAATATCTTAGTTTAGTCTCTTTTTATTAGAGTATTTTCAATTAATGAAGTAATAATTTTACTGTTTAATGAAAAGTATACATAAATTGTCATCTCCATCTCGAGTTTGGCATAAAAATTTTCCTGGATTTTGTTTTTCCCATCATCATAATAATTCAAGGAACAATACTCATTTTGTTTGAATTACCTCAATCACTATTAACTGGAAGTAAAAATATTATTTTTTCAAAGCCAGATAATATTTTGATCCTTAAAACTTTTAAATATCATTTCAGTCATTGGATTGGTCAAGTTTATCAGGCGGATAGATGGCATTTGTTATCACTTGAGCATTGCCACTGGGATTAGCACTGATTTAGCCATGCAGCATGGCGTGGCATGCATCTCAACAAACATGCCCATGGCATTATTATAAATAACCCGGCGTGGTAAAAGTTCAATGGGCTCAAAATTGTTTGAGCATTTATATCAGTAAGTTAAATGAAACTAGATGTTAGAGAATCCATGATTACCAAAAATTTCAGAGATTTTAGATCGAACCCAAAACAAGGTCATATTTTTATGCTGAAGCATTTCACAAGGCTTCATCCATTGTTTCTTTTATTTCAAATCTAAAGAAAATTTCCAATTCACAAGCTCAAGTAATGCTAATTAATTCACAAGGAAAAACCAACTTTTAAGACATCAATTGTGCATACTTGTGAAGGAAAAGAAGGATGCATAGAGTTTGAACTTAGGACTTCCGGCTTACTTCAGATTCCATCCAATCCAAACTATGCTGATATATTCTTACATTCCTGCAGTTTTGCATCATCCATTTTTGGCATTTGTTAAACATTGGATAGGCAAAAGCTTATATTGCTGATAACTGAAAATGTTTAGAATTGTTATATTCACTAACGTACTACCATTTACACCACCATCTCATTGGCTATGGGAAATGTCGGAGCTATATCCACAGGCACCTACACACAACACAAGAATGAAGAAACCATTAGCAACAACAAAGGCGGGCTGATGATGAACTATATTGATCATGAAAACCCGAAGTCTGCAAAGCATTTCATCTCTAGCCTCTAGGTATAAAAAAAATTATTCCTTGAGCAATTCAATGTATTCCACAGCAGAGCATATCAATGACATATAGTTTCAAAAGTTTCAACAGCCAGAATTTGTATGCTCTAGGCAGAAGTGCACAACATACCATTGATCTTGACATTCCTCAACCATAAGTAAAAATTGCTGGTCTATTTTCAATACATATAAATTCATATCTGAACTATGTGCACATAATGGCATGGTTTATATTTTTAATGCATTGTCATTTGTTCAATTATAGAATTCATACCTGTATGGTCTCTAACTTGTGCAGTGCAAGTTTCAAAGGTTCAGTCATTACACAAAATTTCTCAAGCAGCAAACATGCAGCGCCCTTGTCTCCTTTTGCCTGTATTGTCAGTATCTCTGTACTAAGGCTTTCAACTGCCTCTTCAACCTTTCAAATGGAGGAATTTGGAGTGTTAGTAAAACCATGGAGTATAGGTTGTAAAATTTGAATCACCTTACCTTAGTAAAATCAACTGAGAATGTCCCATCAGGATGCAAAACAAATGCTTGCTTTGAAAATAACCAGTTGAACTGCAATGCTTGTCCTTTTCTAAATTCGTGCAACAGATATAGAATGATCAGTAAAGTTTAAGCAAATGCATTCAAGTAAAAAATTTGGCTTACCCATGAGCTTCCTCTAACCCAAATCGAACTGAGCGAAAGCATCCTGCAAGGAAAGAAACATACATAGACTTCACCAAACTCTCTGGAAGCAGACCCTGCACTCACAAGAAGCATATGCCAAAAAAAAATTATAAACAAGTTACAAGTGAGACACCCCGAGATCATCATGATAAATTGCATTTCACGAATTACAAAAAGAATCATGCATAACAATGAGAAATATTAATATTTTTATCTCATACCAAAAGCAGAAAGTGCATAAAACAAATTAATCTGGATAAACTTAATCTAAATGCTAAAAGTTCCTAATGATATATTCTCGCTTAAATCGAATTGACCCAGTCCAAATGACTCGTCAGGTCACTTGACAGTCTTTGGAAAAACAAAAAGTAAAAAATTAGCATGCTTGACATTCTAAAACTGAGAACCTCGTGCACATTCACAATGAAAATTCAGCCTTTAAAGATAGGCTTTACATGAATATCATGTTTATACTAACCTGGTTGATTAAGAATTTTAGTGCCCAAAGGCCAACTATATCAGCTTTTGCTTCTTCCAAAGATGAGTGGAGTTCTTGCAGTTCCTATATCATATTGTAGAAAGAACACCAAATATATGATTTTAGCGTCAGACGTAAAATAAATTCTGAAACAACACTGGAACTCTCAAAGTAGCATTATAGGTAATAAATTCCAAGAAATGCCAATATGCCATAACCACAAAATCAAGAAATGGCGTGTTTATCATAAGGAAGATCTCCCATGTATTTCATATTTATTACTTGAGGGTAAAATTTCTTTGACATAAGACAGAATATTCTGACGCCTAAAATTCTTTGAGATTTACAAGCAAAAGACACTAGGTCAGTTATGAACCTTCCTCACGGTGGATTTTTGACCGTTTGGTAGTATTATAGTATGTGGCCCAATACCATGACAGCATTCATGGCAGATGGTGTGTGTAAAGAAAGAATCAAAATCCACGAGGTCATTTTGTTCCTTAGTTATGCATGCATCAGCTATTGGCTTCAAAATATGCTTGAACCTGGTTAGGAAAGTCATGTGAGACAGTCAAAATAAGACCACAAAATGACAAATCATTCTGAAAATTCAGAAAACTGACAATGAGGACTCTCAGGAAAAAACTTGTACTTTGCCTCCGAAACATTCTTAAGCATGACCATTGAAGTTCCCTTTTCGTTTACTATACGCTCATCATTGGGCAAATTGAATGCCACAGTCTGAGGACCCTTGATATCCTGATAACAAATGAAAGCATGTTAGCCTAAGTTTCCGAATAAGTAAAAATATGCATAAATTGAAAGCATAGTTCTCAAAACTCACCCCTGAATTATAAATAAGTTGTATCACACGAATAGGAGCAGCACTAACATTAGTTGATTTGTAAGCGTCGTCCATTGGAAGATTTTTCTCCAAAACCTAAAAAGCAAGATACATAAGTAGGCATACACTACAAGAGAGAAAATTGCAGGTTCTACAACTTCAGCTGAAGATAATTCAGAGAACCTGTAGATTATCACCAAAGAGTTTAAGCTGAGAAGTTGCTATATCATCTCGGACTCCAATGAATGCCTCGAATGTCGCCTAACATAAAGAATTGCAGTTCATATGCAGATGCTAGTGACATGCTTAGAAATGATGCCTGAAAACATTATAGGAAAGAGAATAAGCATATGAAACATACTACCTTGTATCCAAAAATTGCATCTTCATATGTCTCGTATGGACCAATAGTAATATCTAATTTAGAGTCCTGCAACATGAGAGCAGCTGAATAAGTGCCAATCAGACTTATTTTGAGTGATTTCTAATAAAACTTATGACATTCCATATTCATTTCATTTGGAAATTTTATAGTCATGGATTCAATTGCAGAAGCACAAATTGCTTCACAAGTGGGGTTTAGCTCTGCCATGTGTTGCTTGTCCAGTTATGAATGGTTTCTTGTATTCCTAAAGGGATCTTCAACACAATTGCCATGAAACCATTTAACCCTATAGTTTAATTTGACATGTAAGGCCCAATCGTAAGGCTTGAAGCAGGTGCAACACAGGTCCACTCTGCCATGTGTTGATATTTAATCCAACAAATGGACCTAACATGATTTAAATCTTCAACCTCTAGGTCCAAGAGGCTCTAATTCCATGTCATGGAATCATTTAACATAAAAGCTTAGTCTTACAGGTAAGTCCCAATCATAACTCTTAGTCTTATATTATTCCTGACAACCATGATAGAGCTTGATAAACAAAAAGGAACAGCTGGGGAAGAGAGCATCTGAGATTAGTTTGTTATGAACAATGGTATTGTTGAAGATGTTGGGGTTATCCCACATCGGAAATAATAAAGGAATATGAGTGTAGAGAATCCATGGGCCCAGAGAGTGATAGCTTGAGTGAGCATATAAGTGGGGTTGAGCCCATCTAACACAAAACCAATTGACTTGTGTTAAGGCCCAATTTACTCCACTTATATATCACTCAATATGATTGTCTACTTCCAATGTGGAATAAACCACATCTCCAACACTACCCCTCAAGTGCAACTGGGCCTGGATCAATTGACACTTGTCAAACATACATTGGCATGAATCTAGTCTTATCTACTAGCCCATTCACGGGTCTAGTCTTATCTACCAGCCCAAACCAAGGTCATCCATGGGTTTAGTCTTACATGCTAGCCCAAATTTCATCAGGACATTTTAAACATGGACCCATAATTTTTCCGTTCTGATATCATGTAGAGAATCCATGGGCCCGGAGAGTGCTGGGCTCGATAGCTTAAGTGAGCATACAAGTGGGGTTGAGCCCATCTAATTGGCTTGTGTTAAGGCTCAATCTACTTCACTTATATATCACTCAATATTCTTGTCTACTTCCAATGTGGGATAAACCACATCTCCAACAATGAATAATATATAAGTGGAGTAGATTGGGCTTTAACACAAACCAATTGATTTTGTGTTAGATGGACTCAACCCCACTTGTATGCTCACTCAAGCTATCAAGCCCAACACTCTCCCAGCCCATGGATTGTCTACATGGTATCAGAGTGAGAGAAAGGCCTGATAGCCAGAAGATCCTGGGTTCGAGTTTGAAGTCCTAGTGGAATTGGGCTAGCGGAGAGACTAGGCCCGTTGTTGACCTTGAGCCTCGGAGAGATAGGCCAAGGAACGTTTGGCAAATGATAACTCATCCTGGTCCAATTGCACTTGAGGGGGAGTGTTGGAGATGTTGGCGTTATCCCGATATTGCACTCTATCAAAATCTTCTTCTCCAACTTGAGAATTGGGTTTTATGCTCAACACACGGTCTTTGTTTCTTGCAATTTATCTAAATAATTTTTCTCCAACTTGAGAATGAATATCTTTTAAACTACAGTTTTTCTATTTGTCGCCTTCTGCTGGTTTCTATTAGGGCTTCACCTGTCAAACTGTAGCTGAAGTATTTTGGTATTACATATTGTAATAACAAAGACCCTCCGGCCTCCATAACAAATTTTCAGGCTATGCCTGATGATCTATAGGAGATATACACAAATGGTGACTAGTTCACAGTGAAGGCGGCCTGCCATCATGTACAACTCCTTACTATTTATAACCATGAACACAAACATAAGAAGGAAAAAATAAGCATTCTAGATACTGACCAATTCCATCCAGGCAATATCCGACTCATAGAAGTCATTAGAAAGAAATGCATCAGCTTTGCTATGTAGTAACCTCTTTAGGCTTCACAAAAAATAAGATAATTAAGGAAGTCAAAATTTCGTGGAATTTAGTATATGAATAGTTATAAAATAAAAATCATCTAAAGAACATACCTAGCTGAGGTAGCAAAGTCCCCAGCTTGATGTAATAGATCAGAAGCTCTAGTGAGGAAAGAATTATACTCTTTAGAATAAGGAACAATAAATAAATCATTCTTTTCCACCAATTCGTCTGTACCAGCAGCTGTAGGATTCGATAGAGAAGTGTCCAATACAAATTCGCTATGCCTTCTAATAACAGTGAAAAAACCCGTTGCATCCTGCTTTTGGTTCTCTGTCAAAGTTTCTTTCCATAATTCAAATTCCTATGCAACAGGAGTAACATACTTGGTCAACTCATAAATCACGATTCACAACCAGTGCAGCAAACAAGTAATACAACTAGTGGTACAATAACTCAAAGAGGATGTGTGTGAAATTCCCCTATGTACCATTTTATCCATGTCTGGTGGATAAAAATTAGCTCCAGCTGGTTTTGGTAAAGGAAATGCAGCTTTGTAATGCAGACCCTTCCATCCATGAACTGGTTTTGTGGCATTAGGAAGCAACTTTACTGCAGAATCTGCTGTTGTTAAGAATGCCTTATTTTCATCAAGAGAGGACCTGTCATTGGAGAGCAAATTATAGGAAAAAGTTTATTAGTACAAACAATTTCTCGACATACTGTTCAAAATAGTAAGATTCGTCAAAACATCCAAAATCTGTCAACTAAGTTAGGAAGCTGGGTTCAAGAAGTCAAAATATTCATAATTTCTTGTCAGGAAATATCATTCTGTTATCAATACCTAAACTGAAAATGAGTAAGCAATACTCTTGTTGATACATTCATTTTATTAGGAAAGCTGTATCTAGTAAGCAGCAAGTCATATTATATAGAGAAACCAATATTATGAAAGAACTCAAGGGAAAAAAAAAAGAAAACAAAGAAACAACAAAATAAAAACGCTTTTATAAGCAAATATAAGATAACTTACCAACTTTTTTAGTCAACGTGTCCACAATACATTTTTTTGTATACGTGCAAATAGCAATAGCATACATGTATTAAAAAAATAAAGCTACACTTATCCTTTAATGTATCTATAAAGAAGAGTTTGCCAGTACACATGAAATTTGAGGGAAGCTAAGTATTTTTACAGCCAGGGAACTTTCAAAAAGAAACCGAAACGCAGAATAAACTAAATCGACAATACTTGAGAAAATATTCCAGTGACCATTTCCAGTTCAGGGACGCATTATTATTTTAAAGAGGATGCCATACTATCCATTTGAGATCTCTCCTTCATCAAAACTTCTTATTCATTTTTAACAATAAAGAAAGTAAACTCGTATATTTCGAGAGTTAACAAACAAACAGTAATCCATAAATTGATTTTAAGAATCTACCTAGGATGAAGAAATGAAAGTAAACCACTAATGAATGAACTTAAGTATTTTTATAAGTACATCACAGCTATGCCAGGGTATGAAAACTTTCCATGATTATTTATGAAAACAACAGCAGACATAATATGTGTACAAAAAGCTCAAAGCCTCAAAGGTGAAAAGCCAAAGAAGACTAACCATGGGCTTCCATTGATCAAATAGTACAACCATTTGAGTTTGTCTAGTTCTGATTCATAAGCATGCTCTTTCAACCAGTACCTAAGAGCTGGATTGCTATACCAAACCTGATTAAAGGAGAAAAGCATAAAATTAATAACATTAATCACCATATTCACAGCCAAAAAGCTCATTACAATACATTGTTGGCCATTCTAGCAACAAAAAGGCTCATTCTATTATATTGTTAACCATAGTAGAAGCAGAAAGACTCATTGCAATACGTTGTTAATCAGTGCAGCAGCGTAATAGGCTCTTTACTGTAGATATATTAAAGTATAGTAGCGAAATAGAAGTCCTAAGCAGGGGAAAAAGTTATAAAACACTGAGCTTTTTATATCAATGATAATGGAAAGCTATGTTTTGGGGATACAGAAAACCATTATCATGTTGTCTGTCCTCAATCACCAACCACATGTCTTCCCTGACAACAAATATCTGTTATATCCCTGGAAAACATGTATATAGCATTCTATAAAGGATGTAGTTCAGAAAATAATTTGAGAATTTTTTAATTAAAATATAGTAGTCTGAATATCCCCAGACCTAGCAAAAATACATTTAAAATTATAAGTGAACCACAAATCATTAGATAAAAGATACAAATAGTTAACTACAGAGAAATAACAACAACTTAAAACAATCCGTTAGTCTATCTCCATGCAAGTGCCTATCAACAGACATTAAATACCTGCTGGTAAAAGATTTCATCCAAAACTTTTGCAGCCTCAATAAGCAGCCCCAGTGCTTTCCTGTCTCCATCAGATAGGCCATTCAACTGCAAGAGAGATATATACTAATAGATAAGCCATGCTTGTGTGCAGTAGCCCCCAGCAAAAGGAAAATAAAAGGTTCAGAAGTGTCTTAACAACACTAGTTGAACCAGTAGGATAATTGCACAAAAGGAAAATGCTTTACAACATATAATTTATCATCAATCTGATAAATACAAGTCCGGTGAATATGAAAAAACATATGCTAGACTAGATGCTCATACCCAATTGCAATTAATTACAATTCCAAAACAAATTACAATGACACTATTATGTCATATTTCCTGGTAAACCTAAGGAAAAGAGGAATTTCTGCATATAGATTTTCCAGTCTTGATCAAATGATTAACAATGTTTTCAGAAGCACGGAAAAGACTGAAATCTCTTGCACTTGCTTCGTTTTCCAATAATATCTCCACATAAAAGCTAAGAAATTCCACCAAATTTCATGATCGACAATTATCTTTCTATTAAACGAAAAATAGCAATATATTAATGCTCCTTTTTCACTATTAAGCGATTGGGTGACAAATTTGCAGTACTAGTAGTATGACGAAAAACATGCCAACATTGAACATGGTAACAAGGCATGTTAGATCATATTCAGACTTTTCAATAGAATAATTAAATTGGAAGCAATAGATTAGTAAAAAGTGCGGCTATATTCATAAGTAAATGCTATACCAATTACTAATTAGATAAGATACATATTACAACAATTAAATGATTTAAGAGATTAGACTTTAGAGTTTAGAGTAAACGACATGAGAAAAGAAACAACCTCAGCACTGAGAGAAACAGGAGCATAGCGACTGAGCTGCTTTTGTAGTGCCAAACAGCGTGCTACGGTGTCCTCATTATACCTGTGAAAAATTAAAAAAAAAAAAGTATACAGCAGGAGAAAATTGAACAGATTATGACAACCAGATGTCATCAAGATGGAAACTGATAAGTGTTCTACAGAATATTTGCTTGAAATATTTCAAAATCAATTTTCTATGCAAGCAAAATAAGAAGTGATAATTTTTAAATAAAAACCAAGGACATATAATATTTCGAAAGTGCCAAGAGGCAACCAACAAGAATAAGTTAAATTAAATGAAGTATCTTAACTCTAACATAAACATTTACTTAGTGAGGTTATCTTAAACGTTTCACATGATATACAAATCAAGTAAGCAAACAATCAATAATGTTTATTTATACACTACAAAACAATAATTCTTTGGGGGCTCAGATATAAGAAAATCATTTTCAAGCAGACAAGGGAAATGTGTTCATGTCACTGATAAAAAATATATTTGACCAAAATAACTAGTGGGTAGCATACCTTCGCTTAATTATGTCAAAGAGCTGACCATATTGTCCATTTACATCATAGGGGACATAATCAGGATGATCTTTGGCAAGTAAGCCTCTGTACTCCTCACAGGAAATATACTTGACAGCAGATACTTCCGAATTCTATTATAGAATAAAACAAGAACATGCATTCAGGTGGTCGCACTTCACTAGTTTTGCTGAACACTGAATTGTGAAAATAATGTATCATCTATAGTATGCAAAACTAAGCAGAGCTTTGTGTTCCAAAATTTCCAAGGTAAAGGCCAAATATAACAAAACAAAAGCAGCAATTTTATGAATCAAATTTCCAGTAATCGAAGGTAATTTGCAAGCAACATGGTATGAAAGAAACTGTTCATGCTGCTGTAGCTCATAATAGCACATTCTAAACTAGATCAAGTATAAAATATCGAGAATAAGATAAACTTTACACATTTAAAATGTTACCTTATTTCATCATCTTTTCCATGATTTTTAGTGTTGAATTATCAATGTTGTTAAAAGGCGCCGAGGCGCTCGACTAAGCGTTGAGGCTAGGCGAGGCAGAGCTAGACCGCCTCTCCGACCTCAAGGCGCCGCGACATCAAGAGGCGACACCTAAGTGAGCGCCTCAAGGCCGGTATTGAGGCGCTCGACTCAGCGCCTCATTGAAGAGGCGAGTAAATTTGAAATTAATCATGAAATAATTTAACTAAAAAAA
>CATIWQ010295339.1:0-64632 GCA_949673415.1 Euphorbia schlechtendalii
ATGTTTTCAATCCTTCCATTAACAAAGCCTTTATCCTAGCATATGATTTGTTCTCATCATCTACAAACATGAAACCAATGGATGTGTGTCCTCTCTTTGCAATGGCAGTTGAACCAATATTGGAGGTCATTACCACCAACACATTTTTAAATGATACTCTTCTTCCCTGTCAAACCAGTATTTTAAAGATAAGAAACCATAAACAGTCCAGCTGTTTATTTAGCTCGTTAAAGTTAATATTTAAAGTGAGATCTCAATCACAATTACAAACCTGTGAATTTGTAATGTGACCATCTACACACAACTACAGGAGGATATTGAATATGTTTGGATGAGCTTTCTCTATGTCATAGAGCAAAACTAATGTCAAAGGTCTTCTTCTAATAGACTCAGTTAAAGTGCCGCCCTCGCCATAACCAATGTAGCCCGGGGTGATCCTATTAATTTGCTCATGGGGTGGCGCTCCATTTATCCACTCATGTCTAGTCTCATCATGGTTGATTCCTACAACAAATATTTCAAGAAATAAGCTGGAGAAATTTAAAAGCTTGAAACAAAGAAAGAAACATATTCTACATAAATTAGGCCATTTAATATGCTAGCTGAGATTGAAGATGTCAAGGAATAAAAAGACCATGGATAATACATAGATAATGATTATAGTAATAGAGAAACAGTCTGCACACTAGATTATGTCTTTGTTCATACATTAGATAAGCACTAATTAATTTGAAAAAGAAAAAAACTCAAATTGCAGGCAATAAATAGTTCAGAAAAAGAAATCTAACCTTATTCACCAACATGGTATGAAGGACAGGTAATAGAGTACATACTAGAGATATTTAGAGACTATTTTGATGAAATCAAGATGTAAGTGTAATTCCATCCAGTTTTGTGCGAACCTAATACCAAAAATATGTGCAAATACTTACAATTCATTACAATTTTGTATCGATAGAATGCCACCATTCCACCACTACAACAATCAAACAACAAACATACCCCATTTACTATTCAATCACATTATACTAAATCGATGAATAAAGAGAACATTGTTAAGTTACACAATCTAAATTCCATATTTCTCATGTTATAGATGGTAGGGATTTGACTATGGGTTAACTAATTAACAATTGAACAACTTGATTTCAAATCAAATGGAAAGTTATAGATAACAAAGTAAATATCAATTTGTAATTATAGCCAATCGGCCATGTATATCAATTTGTAATTTTCTTTTCGAAAATTACACATGCAACCCACTGTTTGGGAGAAACTTAAGGAATTTATTCCTGTTCAAGGAGTAGAACTCCCAGCAAATTCAAAGAATAAATGACTTTATGATACCTGAAATGGCAAAGAGATTTATATTTCCTCTTGCTTCCTGGGAAGCCAGGCTCTTCTTTAAATAAATGCCAGCCCCTTTCTTGTAACCAACCAACAATTTCTGCGCAATAAATCCAAATCAAATCAAATTAACAAAACAAATTTTACATTAATTTCAACAAAAATAAGCGAGTTTAGTTTCATAGTAACAACTACATACAAATTAGCTACACTCACTTGAGTGATGAAAAATGCATTAGCCATTTTAATTTTTCCTAATATTGAGTGCAGCAACAACATCAAATATTATATTACTATAAGAAAAGTCTGTTTACACTACTCCGCTTCATATCCCTTAGCAAAATCTTTGTTTTAAAATACATTATTAATGCTAAAGCTAAATCATAACAGTATAGCTACACAATACAAGTAAAGATCTTTGCTAAAGCATCTTCAATGTTACCCCCAAGGAAAAATAGCAGAGTTAAACCAAAATCTCAGTTATCAATCATAAATGACGAAAATAGATATAGAAAGTGACTTCTGCATTCTAGTCTTTATTGAAGAAATCACGATCTCACTCTTCCAAGAGATTGACTTAAGTCTTCCTAATCCTGTGGTTTCTACAGAGTAAATATGTACATTTCTTTAGGAATTTACAGCAAAGATCGATAACATTATAGAGAGAAAGTACAAGCATTGACTCATTTAGCAAATTGACATCAGGAAGTTATCTCACAGCTGTGGTTTGTTTAATCTGATAATTCACATTCAATTGTTTAAGCAAAAACTTCATAAAGTTAAAAACTAAAATCAAAGGTGGAAATGTAGACCAGTTTTCACCCTTTTGTTTAGTTTCTTCCGAGGATCGAATTGGTACATAGCTAAACATATATGGTTCCTTCCATTGAGTTGTACTCCAATCCAATGAAACCAATCAAACCAAATGTCCCCAAGACATTTGGTTTTGCACCCAAAGGGTTGAATGCAAAAGTGAAGTACCACAAGTTATAATTATAGCACCTGGGAAAGATCATGCCAATCTTCTTTGCTTCCCAAAATCTCGTAAAATTGCATTTAAGTCTTGCACCTTCAATATCCCTCCTAATCTATAAGTGGAAAAATAAAAATCTATAGTCAGTCATATACTAAGTACAAAACAACTTGAACATCTGCTGAAGCAAGTGAACAACAAAATATCCTAATTGGGAGGGTTGTCCTATAGTGTAGCCTAGAGCCCTCCATCTTTCTAGTGAAATAAAAATCTAAAACTAATAAGCAGGCATTGGTATAAGTCAGTTTCCTTCTTTTTTGGCTACATGCAATTATTTCCCAAAAGTTCTATATGGGAAATTTCCTTTAAAAAATGAGAGTAGTTTGTTAAAGCCAGGTTTTCTTATGTGACTAAATAAATAATAGTGCATTATTAACATACCCAATTAATGAATTATTTAGAGCCTCTCTGATGTAGTTGAAACAATATAAATTATTATTTAAAATTGAAACAAAAGTACACATAACAATTACAATCTACTCAACAGATAGTAGTAGTGACACTAGCACACATAAAAGCATCCAACATTCTCCACGGCATTGACAATAACAAGCCAATCAATCAAAACTTATGAGAATTCCAAATTCAACTATATTGTCACAAATCAAATTTAGTCAAACAAATCACACCACAAAAAATAGAGGATAAAATTAAGAGAGAAAACCTTTGAATAGCGGAGTCCAGATCAGGTGAATCTTAAACCTCGAGAATGGCAGCTTGTCTGTCCAAATACGACTTGGAGCTCATTCTCTGCAAGTCACATATTTGCACTTCGTTTAGAGTTTCATGGCTACTGCAATAGGAACAAAACAATAATAATCAAACAAGATTCAGTTTATCATACTGAACAAATTATTATGAATCATGCTTAGAAGAGTCAAACATTGAATTACAGTTCTTCTCCATATTCATATGATTAACCAACTTAACCATTAACCACTTCAATGAACTTTGATATGACCAATATCGGTAAGCATAACCCTCAAACTTGTAACAAAATCATGTAAGATATTAAAGCATCCAATTTTCAACAAGGGCATGTTCTGAGACATGCTAATTAATCCAAGTAGTTGATAAGCACATTATAAAACAATAAATATTAAATAGTAACATTGCACACTATTAGTCTAACTAATTACATTGCAAATTCGCTAGAATGTTTCAAATCAGCAAAGATAATTAAAACAAATCTACTTTAAAAGGATTGTATATTCTAATACAATCACATTTAAATACTAAATTTTTAAGAAAGATACTGTATAAATAGCATAAAAAAAGTTCATCATTCTATAGAATTACCGAGGGCAAATGCGAACTAACCAGCAGTTTACTTTCCAAATAAATTGACATTCCTAATGTATGATTTGTGAGTTTCCTACATCATGGTTAAGCTGCAAAGCATAAAACAAAAAGAATAAATAATCAATACAAATATAGCTTGTAACCATATTAAAAATTAAATTGACATGTAGCTTAAATCATAACTAAAAGTATGAGGTATTGTAGCAACCAAAAAATAATGGAAAAGAAAAAGGTTTAGAATAAATCAATATAACCCATAGTTAGATTGAGCACATATACTAATTTTAAGGCAAAACAAGTATGAATATTTAGTTTCAAACAAATGGAAAAACAATATTGGTTAGTTAGCTTTACAACAAGTGTTGAACAATACTTATGTTCCTCAATTTCTTTTCGACTTCTCTAGTCTCATCCAAAAGCACTTCTTCTTCTATAAGGAGAAGCTTACAAATTCCCTGCCATAGAAACCTCTTTCCATATGTATCGACATCAATCTTTGTCCACATGGAAATGAAAATAATGAGAAACTCCGAATGAGCACTCAGTCTACTTCTCAAGAAAACAACATATTAAGTGCAGAAAAGTGGCCTCACTAGTGGGATATAATTCAATAATGTTTGAATTAAGTTAATTATCAAGCCTTTCTAGAAGGTATAACGAGAATACACATGCATCAACTAGTTAAATAAACAACCTTAGCAACAGGTGTTATAAAAACTCAATAAAGTAGAATAAACTAATAGACACGACTATTGCTGGTATAAGCATGCGCACATGACTCATATATACATCGTTTTAAGCAAATATAACTCAACCAATATCTAGAATACTAAAGCACAAATTCAAAATACTTGGTGTGATTTACCTTATCCGTATAATCCCCCTGGCTTTAAAATTAAACCTTCATTAACATTGGAAATATAGAAATAAAATTAGCAGTACCTAAAAAGTATCTTATAGCTGGCAAATAGAAGCTAGAAACGGTAATTTACGTCAAGAATGGTAGAGATCGTGCATGTTAAAGCCTTAGAACTACCAAACCTCTCATTTCTTTAGCAAAAGAAACAACTAATTCATCTTTCGCACACTACAAAAATTATTATTATACAATGTAAAGCAAGCTTTGCATCTTTTAAGCAAGGGTTCTGAAATGCTTAGGTGATTCACAAAATGGAATAATTTTATCAATTAATGAGAGCAAGAAGCTCCAAAGTATTGATTCATAAATAAAATGGATCCAAAACCAAACCAGAATTACAATAACTGAAATAACCAGAGGTATAACTGAACAATGCAAGATTTAAGAACTTACCAGCAGAAAAAACGAAAATCAAACAACCAATGGCAGAAGAACCCTCATACATTGATTTTTTGCAGACCTAAGAGAACCCTAGGTTGAGAACGGAGAGGAAATCATAACATAGAGGTCACAATAGAAGAAAATATGAAGTTATAGCATGTTGTAAACTTCAATTCTAGAGAAATTGATAGAAATTGAAAGATAGATCGGAAGATAAATGGGCGTAGAGAGATCAGAAGAGTGAGAAAAAGTAGAAATCGTGATGAAAGTGCAGGAGAGAGGAAAAGGTATTTATACCACTACTTTTCATATTTTTTTCCTTTATTTTATAACTTTTTATTGTATTAAATTTCATCAATTGAGGGCGCTAAATTTCCCGCTGTTAAGTTTTGACTATTCATATGCATTATCGGTAACAGTATGAAGAATGTGTTGCAGTGAAAAGCATATTTGACGTGCATTTGTATATATTGCAACACTTGTTGAACACTTTTTCAATTGTGATGTAACAGATCAATTTTTTCATAAAAATTGCAATACTTTCTTGTAACCCAGACAGTTTCCGTTGCAACAGGCCATCTATGGCGTAGTGTTAAACTGCTCAATTTTATATGTTTTTAGAGGAGTAAGTAAAAATAAAGACCAGCATTCACAAGCTTCTCAAAGTTATTTTGTAAAAGCTTGACACCAATAATGATATCTCCCACAACATGTGTAGTACTATGAAGATGATGTTACTCTAATGATAGCTTATGATAAGAAAGTGGATAATGTTGTGAAAAAAATGGAAAAAACCTACGTTAAACCTAACTGAGCTGTATTTAAATTTAAATGCAGAATGCACAACTGTTAATGCCAACATAGAAGATGTTGTCAAGGAATCTTAAAGGAACTTGATCTTTGCTATGAGAAAACTCTTTTCAGAATTGATCTAGTTAGTGGACCTTGAATACAGATTCACTATTCATAATAAGCTAAATGTCCTAATAGATTGAATCAATGAGCTTCAAAGCAAAGTTCAAGTGCTTACAGGCACTGAGATTGAAGATGCAAAGGATATTGACTACATATTCAAAACTATCAATGCAATGTGTTGTTGAATTATTGACATAGAGGCTAAGCTAAGGATTGCATTGTTAGTCACAGATTTAAAGGTCTTCTTCAATGTTTCTAATGCTTTTGCTATCAAAGATTTGATCTTATTTCTCATCTCACTAAGTGCCACCATTTGCTGCTACAAAAACTCAATAGTTAAGAGGTTTTATCTTATCCTGGCAGGAACAAACTAGTCAATGAACTCTAGCAAGCTCTAGTTGGCAAACATTCGATGTTCAATCATGATATCAACTTGTTTAATGTTTATCTCAACCAATTTGTAGCGAAATAATTAACAAAGGGGGAGAAGGTAGTTGATGATGCACAAAAAGCTTCCCAACAATTGAAAGCACATCTTCCTATAATGCAAGAGGATGCACATCAAGATCTTCATCTAATCTGCAAGCTCTAATAGGAAGAGGTGGCCCAAAGTTGAGGAGATAGATAAATGTGTATATTAAAGAATTTTGTAATAACACAAAAAAAACTTAGTGTGATATAACTACTATACTTATTGAGTTATCTAATTAAAAGTTACAAATTCTCTCCAAGTAAAGAGATTCTTAGCTTCAAATATTATATATGTTGGTTGTGCATAAGTTTTTACTATTGCAGGAATCCACTAAAACCACCTAGAATGGAGAAGCTAAGTAAGAAAAGTCCTATATCAAAGAAAAGTCGTCTAAGTGTAGGGGAGCTTATTCAGACATAAGGAAATCCACTCAGTATGGGGGAGCCTATGTTGCTTGAGGAAGTTTACTCAAGATGGGGTAGTCTTACAACACATTTAAGTTATTCCTATATCCATAAACTCTTACTTGATTAATTTATTCTACTACCTAGTTTGTAATATGTTAAAAAATGGGGGAGATTGTTGAACCCAAGTTAATAGTACTTAGGTTTTGGAGATAAACAAATTACTTACGATAGTAAAATTAATTAGGTACTATGTAGACCCTTAATTAATTAAGTTAGCTTGATTTGTTTTTGAGGAAAACAACTCAATTTTACAAGAATTTAGTTAAGTTATGGCTTAGAGTTGCAAAAATTGAGTACTTAGTTAAGTTATGGCTTATAGTAGCAAAAATTGAGTATCTTCTACTACATTGCTTTTGCGATATAACTCAGCATAAGCTAAGTAGTTTTATTTAGTTTTCTTAGCAAAAGCTGAGTAACTCGTTCGATGTTGACCTACTATGAAACCTATACATTTAGTCGAATCATTATATATAGAATATTCTCTTTAGATTCTTTTCAAGTAATTGGCGTTGAAAAAAAATGAATATTTATGTGGTCGTCACTACCAAAAGGTGTCACTACGAAATGTTAGGATTACCTCACTAAAAGACAAATCAAAAAGTTATCTTCTAACATTTATTCATTTTCCAATATAGCCACACCAACTGTAATGTTAGTAAAAGTATCCAATTCCATACAACCACATTGCATATCACGTACCTCTCTCAACATAATTGCTTAAAGATAAATGAGTCTTTGACGAGATATAAATAAATGGATTAATCTTGCACCTCAATGTTCAAAATCATTGTCTCTAAATGTTCATAAATCTGTTCAAATGGGCAAATTTTCAAAGTTATGAAAGAGATTTTGAAGAGCTAGTTAAAGACGAGAAGTTTACAATGACTACTTCCAATCTTCTACAAATGTAAATAAAGCCTGGAGTAGATGTTTAAAACTTTGTGAATGTCCTTTAGTTTCTAAGAGATGAACTCCTATTAATGTAATCATAGTCTGAAAGAAAATAGCCATTTCCATTCTGTTTATGGAGAGAAATTATATTAGGCTTAGAATCTTGGTAAGCTTTACATCTATAACGGATTTGCCAAGTTATAATTTGTTTGCAAACTATGTTGAGTAAGTTTTACTCAACATAGTTCGTAGACAAACTAAGTCATCACAAGTTTAGTTTGTGTTTTAACCTTATATATTGCACTCAGCACGCTTCACTCAGCAAGCATTAAAATAACTTGACAAATGAATTTTAAATTCGAAAAAGAAAAAGTTAATTTGCATTCACCCCCCTCTATATAATTATTTAAGCTAACGTGGACCAACAAATAATCTCTATTAAGCTCTAATGGTATCTTATAGGTACAAGTCTCCTTTTTCAAATCATCTACTTCTCTTCAATACATATACCTTTGTATAGATATGTTATTCAAACATTTGGTATCTCAAACCTATGTTGAATCCCAGGAGATGTCGAACATTCTCAATTAAAACATCTTGAGAAGCAAGATTACAAAACATCCTCTTCTCATGCTATATGTTGAAAGCCTTTTAGTCGCATATTTATATAAGGTTTGTGTTTCTAATATCCTGTATTGAAACAATTACATTGTTTCCAAAACAAAGTTCTCAACATTGTTATATTTTCTCTTAACTTTGCACTTTCTTGATTTTATACTATACAACTCGTGTCCCTGTACATCTTTAGAATATCAATGGATCATTCTTCCTTCTTTGAGAAACACTTTCTAAGATAGAAATTCATAGACTTCCAAGTTTACAGTTTCATGATGCTTCCAATGCTAAGGTAAAATTGATCATACCACTTAACTTATTATTTATTATTGCTTCCTTTAAACTGCTTACATACGGTAACATAATCTTAACTATGTCCAAGGTGTTGTATCCTTGTTTCCTTCATGTAATCACACATTTCTATTCAAGGTAGAACTACTTGCATTAAGTTGCTTATTGTTGGGCTTATATGGTATATGGGTCAAGCATTAATCTTTGAGGATTATCCTCACATTTTTAAACAAAATATTAGAGAGAGAGAGAGAGAGCAATTTAAATATAGTTATTAATGTGAATATTTATGTAAGAACTAAAGATTGAAACTGAGGTATAATAAAAGAATCTTTGCATAGACTTAGTATTTGTATATGCATTCATTTTCCAGGTTTTTTTATTAAATAAATATTCGTACTATTTATTAAGGCATGTTTTAAACCTCAATAGTTCTTTCGTTTGATTCCAAGAAACATGGTCCAACTATCTTCCATAGTAGGTAGCATCCATAACTCTTTTAAGATAACCCCCACTTTTTCGAGTCAAGCTAACATAAACAACTAATGTTGGATTTGTCCATTCGCAACTAATGCAATTGCTTTTGAGTTCCAATCCATGGACGTGCATAAACAATTATATGACTTCTCGAATTATGTCTATATCCTACCATTAGATCAACTTTATGGATCAAATAACCCAATCATTTTAAGGCTTAACCCTAACTCAAATCATGTGATAAGATGATAGTAAAGAAGAATCAATGCTTTTCATGAATAATTCATTTGATGAAAAAGTCCGCACCACAAAATTTAGGAAGACTAATTTCTTCTTTAATATTGTAATGAGAATTTATTGGTAAAATAGGTCTTGCCTAAACTTTGACATTCTCATGGACATGATTATGAAACTATAACTATTTTCGGGCTAAAATAAATTAGTAGGTCTAACTTGGGGTCATGCTCCATTGGTATATCATTATAATTCATCATGACAAGACTCCACATCACATGCAAAAAAAGAGGTCCTTTGTTTTAAGTTCTTGCACCTATGTCTATCAGTTTTAATTTAACAACTTAAACATTCAATGTAAAACCATATAATAAATCTAATTTACCATACTAGAGATAAATTGATTCATAACAATATCTTTGGAATTTAAAATCTAGTGTTGATGGAGATTCACATGTAGGGGAGGCCCCCTTAAAGTGAATGAATATCTAAAGTTTAATCCTTGCTAGAATAACCACAAGACCATATTGTAAACCCAAGTTAATAGTTTTTCACTATTTTTAGGTTTTGGAAATAACAAATTACATAGGATAGTGAAATTAATTAGGTACTAAGTAGACTCTTAATTAAGTAGGTTTAACTTGAGTTTGTTTTGAAGAAAACAACTCAGTTTGGCACTAACTTAATTAAGTTAAGGCTTAGAGTAGGAAAAGGTGAGTTATTTTATACTACATAGTTTGTACAATATAACTCAGCTTGTGCTGAGTAATTTCTTACTCAGTTAAAAACTAAGTAACTTATGACATTAATGATCTACATGACACTTGTGCATTTAATTGTTTTGGTGAAGATAAAATATTCTTATGATGCTTTTCAGGTAAAAAGTGCTGAAAACAAAAAAAAGATATTTATGTGTCCTCACCTCCAAAAGGTGTTAGTATGAAATGTTAGAATTATCTTACTAGCATCCAAGTCAAAAATGACTCTTTTGACATCCTCCATTTTCCAATATCTCCGCGCCAACTAAAACTTTAACAAACACAATTAACTACAAATCTCCACATTCCATCTTACACGACTCTCTCAAACTGATTTCCTCCATGATATTTGAGTCTTCGAAGAGATAAAGATTAATGGATTAATCTCACACCTTAATGGTCAAAATTATTGTCTCTATACGTCTTCGAATATGTTTCAAATGGGAAGATTTAAAAGATATGAAGAGAAGGGATTTTGAAGATCATGTCAAGCAAGAAGTTTACAATAGCTACTTCTAGTTTTCCACAACTATAAATAGAGCTTGGAGCAAACATTTACAACTTGGTGAATCACCTTGAATTTCTATGAGTTGAAACTCTTCTAAATCAATCACAACATTCAAAATTCCAACTCAAGGATTCTAAAAGAAAACAACTATTTAAAATCTCTTTGTATAGAGAAATCAAATACGCCTAGAATTCTATCTAAGCTAAATCCTTTTTAAATGATTCAATGTTTTTTAAGTTGAAATGCTCTGTTCTTAACTTTCATTCAAATATCTGAGTGAGTTAGTTTGGGAAGGGTAACCAACATGAGATGAGTAGTATGTAGAAAGGAAGATACTTTCTTTAATCATTCTACACATTGTCAAAGGCTTCATCGCCTATTTTAGAAAAGAAATATTAATGGACAAGCTCGAAAAAGGAATATTGAGACTAGAGGTTGGCTAATTGCCAAAATTGGATAAACTCGAGTGTATTATATTCTTCACTCTCTATTTTACCATTTATAGTATTTGCGCTCATTCATCATCTCTTTGTTTATATTCTCTACTTGAAAATCATTCTAAGTTGAGTAAGTTTTGTTGGTTAATTAAGGCAGTTAATGAACACGCGAACTTGCATGGTAGAATTTCAAAAACATAAGATTAACCATGAAGGATAACCTAAGCATGGCATGATTGACATAATCTTAATCGAAACATTCCATAGATGCTTATAGGATTGTAAAACTTAATAAAAGAAACCTTACAACTAAGTTTAGAGCATTACAGGTTGATGCGTGCCTTCCTTTGTTGTGGTGTGGCGATCCCTTAAAAAAACTTAGACAGTAATCTGTTAGCACAAGCTTCCAAACAAGGATTACCTCTATGACAAGTCCACATGAACCCCACCGACCATAACCTCATGTAGAAGGAGAACTCATAAATTAACAAGTAATTGTTAGAATTCTCATAGACCAACAAAAAATATAACTAAGAAGGCTTTTTCCAGAATAGGAACAAGGCTTTGAAAGACATCTTGAGAATACTAAAGAAACTCACAAAGCACTTGCGAAGAAAAGGAGTTAAAACTTAGAAAGAAAGCTGAGCTGAAGTGAGAAATAAGGAGGGGGAAGGGGGCTAGTTATGACCCAAGGGGAGCCAAATTCTCCTCTTAAAAACCAATGTGGGATTGGTGTAAAACACCAATCCAACACAAACTTGCAAACCCGCTGGAACTACTCTGCGAGATTCTCGTGGAGTTGAGTACCGCATAAGGTAAGATCCACATGGGCTTGCCTTGCTTGTAGTGCAGGCATGCTAGAAACCTCATAAGCCTGCCACTAGTTAAGGCTTGTTAGATTTCTCGCAATCCCACATGAGGCATGACTCGCATAGACAATTATAATTTAAAGATTTTATTTTTTTAATCGAGTGAAGTATTGGACGACCCTCAATTTAAAGCATTTACACGTGTGGAAAACATTATTAATTTATATGATAATAACCTAGACTAAGTTTGAGCAAAACCTTAGTCTAGTTTTCACATCATTTTCAATAACAGGAATTGAAACCTAAGTAATGCATATCAAAATATAATTAATTCATAGAAAATCTAATTTCAATATATTATCATCAATCATGCATAGCATAAGATAGACTTTGATACCACTATAGGTTAATTAAGGTAGTTAATGAAAATGCAAACTTGCATTGTGGAATTTTAAAAACTTAAGATTAACCCCAAAGGATCTCCAAAGCATGGCATGATTGACATAATCTCAATTAAAACATTCCATAAATGCTTATAGGTACATAAAACTTAAAAAATGAAACCTAGTATCTAAGTTTAGAGCATTATCAGTTGATTTCTACCTTCCTTTATCATTGTGTGGTGATCCCTTAGAACAACTCAGCCAACACTTGGTTAGCACAAGCCTCTAAACCAATACGGCCTCTATGGCAAGTCTACAAGGACCCCATTGACCAAAACCTCAGGTAGCGGGAGAGCTTGTCAGTTAACAAGCAGCTGCTAGACTGCTCGTAGACCAACCCAATAATATAATTAAGAAGGCTCTTTCAAAAATAAGAATAATCCTTCGAAAGAATTTTTGCAAAAATTATAAAAACTCATGGAGGATCTTACAAGAAATATGCAAATAAAAGGAGTAAAACTTAGAAGGAAGGCTGAGATGAAGTGAGAAACAATGAGGGGAAGGGGGATATTTATATCCAAACGGGAGAAAAAAATCACCTTCAAAACTGATGTGGGATTGGTACAAAAATCAGTCTCGCACGAGATTGTGAGCCCACGTGGGCTACTCTGTGAGATTGACATGGAGCTGAGTGCCGCGAAAGGTAATTGCTAAAGGTAAGAAATATTAACACATAAAATTTATCGATGTTTGACCCCTAGCCTACCTCCAATCCCTAGATTCCTTTTTGAGATTTACTAGTATTTCTTTCCTTTCTTAGGTGGATAAACCTTTATTGTGGGTAGAATGGTTACAGAAACTATAACTTAGATTTTTATTGGAAATTTTAACTAACTAAGGATTTCAACTTATAATAATCACTGAATCCTTTTACATTGTTATGTCTAATGCTTGATTCTCTCTATTACAAATAGATTAGATGATTTGCTTTTTCTCATAATGGTGGATTTTTAATTTCTGAATGCTGGGAATATTTGGATAGTATTTTAGTTCTTAAGAAATTCTAGGTGATTCACTAAGTTTAAACATCTACTTCAGTCTTCTATTTATATTTGATGGTCGTGGAAGTAGTCGTTGCAAGTTTTTTGTTGTTACTTAGTCTTCAATTTCTCTTCTCTTCATATCTTTCGAATTTTCCCATTTGAAACAAATTCCAGGGGGTTTAGAGATAGAGAATTTAAATGTTGAGGTACGAGATTGATTCGTTAATAAGAATGCATCAAAAACTTGTTTCTTCAAATAATTTCGTATTGATAGAGCGGTGCGCGAGATGCAATGTGGAGATTTGCGATTTGTCTTATTGTTAACATGGTAAATTTTCATAGAGAAACTGAGAAATGGTGCATGTTAGAGGATTTCTTTTATCTTGGACTTTAGCAAGGATTCTCTAACATTCCATACTGATACCTTTCGGTTGTGAGGATTACTTGAAATATCTTCTTTAATTTCATCGCTTTTTCTCTTAAAAAGCATCAAAGGAATATTACGTCCCTAAGAGACAACGTCAAAAGCATATGTGTCTTTTTATTCTCTAAGTGTCCAAAAACTCAACTTTTACTATATAAAAGTAACTCAACTTTTACTAAATAAAAGGAACTCAACTTTGCTGAGTCTATATCTTATAAACTATATAATACTAGGATGAACTCAGCTTTTCTTACTCTAAGCCATAACTTAAATAAACACTCAGTAAACTGAGTTATTTTCCCTCAAACAAACTCAAGTAAACTTGTTTAATTAACAGTCTAATTAGTACTTAATTATTTTCACTATGTTAGAAATTTTGTTATTTCCAAACCATTTTAAGTAATGTGAAGTACTATTAACTTGGATTTAACAATCTCCCCCATTTTAGAACAAATAACAAACAATGTATTATAAGAGATTAATTGAATAGATAGTTTAAAGATATAGAAATACGTAATAGATGATGTAAGACTCCCCCATGTTGAGTGAACTCCTTCATCAGTGTGGACTGCCCCATAATTAGAGGACTCGATTTTGTGACTTGGTCATACTTCAGCTTTTCATTAAGGTTGGTCTATTATTTACTTCCTGCAATAATCTATGAGCAGAAATAGCAGGTATAATACAATAAATATAAAGTTAAGAAACCCTTAACTTGAAAATAGAACAAAACTTGAACTTTTCATTAATATTTAAAAACATAGGCAGTACATAAAATGTGTTCTATAATAAGTGATTACAGTTCAGCCCTATTACAAGTTTTGAATCTATCTAAAGCTATCTACGCAAGTGATTGGAAGATTATCCACTGGATTTTGGATAGTTATTTTAATGGTGCGATTGATGTTGTTGCTGTTGATATTGATGTTGATGTTGAGACTGTGTTGTTGGTGCTATTGAGATTGAGGTTGAGGATGCTGAGACCTTCTTGGAAGAGAATGCTTATATTGTTGTGTACTTCTTATTGCATCTTCCACTATTATCTCCCATTTTATAATCTGGCCTTTCACAATTTGATCCAGGCACAGGTTAAAGGAGCCAATAGCAGCTTGGAAGTCCTCTTGCTATCCTCTGATGACTGGTAAAATCTTTGACTCAAGCTACTCTTTCCCTTTTTGCAAGATGATATCTTGATTATTCAGTTCTTTAAGAAGTAGGTGATGATACAAGGTGATATGAGATATTTGGTTAAATCCTTGACAGGCAAACTGTTAAAAGCACTCCAATAGACCTCTGAAATCTGAAGCAGAAAGAGCCATCTTCAACTTGGATTCCATGTCAATGATCCTTGGACAGAAGTTGTGCATGGTTCGAGTAGTGAATTCTATGTCCTTCGAATCATACATCCTGGTTGTAATCAACTGATCTACATTATTTTGCATATCATACACACGATCCTTAATGGTGTTCAACTTTTTATGCACAGAGAGACCATTTTCTAGGCTAAGTGACTCAGTTCACTTTGAAAATAATTTTCCCACCAAGTCGAGGAGAGCTTTCTAGACCTTCTTGACTAAATCATTAATGTTGTCATTTATGAGCTTACAGGGTGAGTCAAATTTCTCATCTAGCGCATCTAAGTCCAACAAAGGCTTCTCAACTTTCTTGGCAATCTCATCAACTGTCCTAATGACTTTATCAACTTTCTTGGCACTTCCTTGTAGAGATCGCTTATTTTAGATTCAATACTCCTCTTTCTTCTATTCTGCTCTTTGCCAAACTTATGAAACTGTGTTGCTTGAGTTGCTAGTGTGGCCTTCAAGCTACTCAACTGCTCTGCAGCATTGTCAATACTACCCTTTATCTTTCCTACTACCACCTTAGTGATAATAATAAACGTGGGGATAGAGGTGATAGCTACATTAAGCTGAGCTACAAAATCAAAGAGTCTGGTTAAGATTAGAGCTATCTTATCCACAAGGCTTTTAGTGCTCACTTTAGTTAGATGATTGTGAATGGCGTATAGACTTCCTTGAATCTTCTCGAATACATCATAGTAAGTGGATTCAGAAGGAATACTAGAGTGTGCATCGAACTCTTATGGCTTAGCCGTTTACATTATGGACAAGTCCGCCAATTCTTGAGACAGTGGCTCTTGGTTTACTATTCCATCCAACTCAGCATCAATTTTGAGAGTTGGGCATTTCTTCATTGTTAACTCCTGAATCTTGGGCAAGATGCCTAAATTAGGCAAGTCCTCTTGGATTGGCTTGCTGGTGGAGGGAGTTGTTTCATTAGGTGTAAAATTTGCCTTAGCAACGTCCTCATCTGCTTTTCCTTGCTAAGTGGAGTTCGCAGCTTTAGGAACTTCTCTAATTATATGGATTAGAGTGGTAGAGGATGGGTTTAAAGAAGAGGGGGTTGATTTTGATTTTACAGTGGAAGGAATGATGGTTGTTTGAGTGTTAGGAGGAGGTGAAGAATGGGTGGTAGTTTTTTGGGTGTGTTTCAGAGAAGAAGGAGTATAAGCCAGGGATTGTACAATTTCAGAAATGTGAGGAGGATAATTTACAAGAGAATAAGGATTTTGAGAATTTACAAAAGAGGAAGGAATATGATTTATAGAAGGAATGGAGGAAGTATTTACGGGTACCCGTGGGTTAGTTGATTGACCCAAGGATGTGTCGACTTCAGTAACTCAGTCTTAGTTGGAATTGACTCAGGCTAAGTGTGAATTGGGCTAGTAGTGCTAGGATAAAAAAGAGTAGATTCTTCTTGATTGAGGATTTGTACTTCATCACTAGCATCCTCATCACTGCTCACCACTTGAACATTTTTCTAAATAAGGCGAGTAGTGGCAGAGAGCTTAAGCTGAGTGCCCCTTGCTTTGGTAATACTTCATCCACCTGGGCTGAAACTTTACATTTTGTAATTTTAGAGTTTTCTTTACCTTTATTGGAACTTCCTTTTCCCACATCATCCTCATCTACCACTTCCATTAGCGTAGGGTTTCTTCTTTTTCCTTGGTATCTTCTTCCTCTTTAGCCTTTTGTTTCACCTCAGCTTCCTTCTAAGTGCGAGTATGATTTTGAATTTGTTCCTTTACCTGTCTTGAGGTTGGTAGGTGTATTTCCTACCCTTGGTTTTGTTAGGCTGGCTCTAGCCCTTTGAGATACAGCCTTTACCTTTGGTGAAGTAGAAATGGCAGCGGCTAAAGAAATCTGCTCCAGCTAAGTTGATAAAGGAACATCTTCTACTGTTTCCTCGTTCAACCCTTCATAGTCCACCATAAACATGTCCTCATCTTCATTGAGAATGTTCTTGGGAAACATTATAGGTTCCACTTTAACCTTCTTTAGCTTTAGGTCTTGAGCCTTAGTGTAGCGGGTGTTAACCTACTTATTCTTCAACTTGCTGAAGTGGCTCATGTCCAGCCTTCCCTTCACTAGAATCATGATCTCACTTGGACCATCCATAAATGGCATGACATCCAATCTTACAGCCTTCATAAGAGTGCTGATGAGGTAACCATAAAGGTAGATGGTAGTAACTTTGGTCAGGCGTGAACAATTAACACCGACCAATGGAGTTGCTTACCCTATACCATATGGTATACCACATACCTCGCAAAATGGGTGCAGCTACTGAGAGATCCTGTCTTGGGCAATATTAACTTCACTAGTAGCTCGTGACAATCCCTAGCCTCCCAACTCATACGAAATGCTGCTATTTCTTTAGATCCGTAGTCAGCAGGGAGTTGCTAATCCTCTTGGATAACTATTTGCTCCTCATCTCAAAGTTTTTCACAATGTTGTGCCCTTAAGTTGAATGTTAAGAAGACTTGCCACTAGCTGCATGCAAATCAAGTATGATGTGTTGTTGAATTCCATCAGAATCACATCATCATAGCCTTGAATTGTGTAGAAGCTCTGGTAGAAACCCTTTATTAGGCTTTTTATGGCATTTGATTCGAGAAACAAACATTGACTGAGGTTTTGATGCTTGATAACCTTATGCATGAACTTGTTCATCAAAAAGCCCTCATAATCGACTTCATAGACTAGACCAAAGTCTAGATTCTTAGGCCAATCCACCTTTGTGATGATGATTTTATGCGGGAATACAATCTTCTCCGCCGTGTTATCGATGTGAACTTACATATTCTTCTTAGATACAATTGAGCTTTAGTGGTCTTCTTGTGTGAGCCATTTTAGTTGTGAAAATGATTTTGAAAGATAAGAGAAATTAGGGTTCTTCTTGTAGAATTGATTGAGAATTCAGAATTACAAGTAACATCACCCTTTAAAAAACTACAACTTTTATAGACCTTTTCAACTTGACAATGATATGTGGTGCTATCACAACACAAGATGAAAAATGAACATTGAGATTAATAATAATTTAACTGACATAGTAAAATGGTGAGTTTTATTTCAAACATTTCCAGTTAAAAAATGTCCTATAGTTGAAGTGGTTTTTGAGTTTAACTGTGAAACTAGATCTCACAGCATTACTTTAAAATACATACGGTGTTAAATAATTATTATCTCATTCTATTGAGTTGAGACTTGATTTTCAACACTTAGCCAAATTTCTTGATTTTGCTTCACATGGGGTTCAACATTCCAATAAGCTACCTCGGATCATTGAACTGTTCCTTGGCTATAGGTTTGGTGAATATTTTAACTCATTGTTCTTTGAAGGAGCATACTCTAACTTGACATCTCCCCTTAGCACATGATCCCTTATGATGTGATGTCTTATATTGACATGCTTCATCCTGCCATATGGAACTAGATTCTTGGATAGGTAATTTGTGCTTTTATTATCACACATAATGTCAAGACATTTTAACTTTATACCATAATCCTCTAGTTGTTTCTTAATCTATAGCAGTTGTGCTACCCAACTTCTTGTCACCATGTACTCTGCTTCTGCTATGCTACGTGCAACAAAAGTTCGCTTCTTGTTACACCATGAGACAAGGAATTCTCCTACAAAATGGCATAGTCCTGTAGTGCTTTTCATGTCAAGCTTGCCTTTTCCATAATCAGCATCTATGAATCCTCTTGGAGTAAATTCCAAGCTGATAAGGTACCATAGATCTACATCAAGAGAACCTTGCAAGTACAGGAGAATTCTCTTAACAACTGCTAAGTGAGATTCTCTGGTGTTAGCTTGATAGAGTGTGCAATAGGACACTAAATATTTAATATCAAGCCTACTAGCAGTTGATTAGAGGTTAGAACCAATAATACCTTTGTAGAACTTGTTTTCTACAGGCTTACTAGCTTCATCCTTACTCAAGATTAGACCTGTTAGTCGGGCCGGCTAGGCCAGGTTCGGGCCTGGCTTGGTGGGCTTTTTACAAAAAAAAGCTATTCTAAGCCCATACTTTAGAATATCAGGCTCGGACCGGGCTCAGGCCTGGCTCAGATTAGGTTTACAAGGTCATTCCCAAGCCTGGCCTGAACCCATGGATAATTTTTTGTTTTAAATTTTTTTATTTAAATTAAATAGAAAAAATATAAAACAAGTCAAAATATGCTTAAACTTTTAATATAATTGCTTTATTAACTTAAAATCTGTAATACTTAGTAACATTTATTGTAATCAAGTATACAAATTTAATAGGATAAAATATAAATTCTTAAAATAATTATAAATCTAATGTATAAATGTATAATAAATAAATAAAACTATTTGTCAATCTGGGCTCAGGCCGGTGATAAGTGTATAATTACACTTTTTATCATGACAATTTCAATCATAAAACGATATGGTTTTGAGTCATTTTATACTTCATATAAAAGATTTCATGTGGCATTTAGTTATTTTTTATGCAAATGCAGAAACTAGGTGAATCCTGTGAGTAAAATGATCAAAAGTTGAATCCTATGTAAAAAGAGTGAAAAAGGTTCAAAAAGATGCATGGAACACAAGGATTTGACTTAGGATTGAAGCTATCAAAGATTGGCAAAGTTGCGAAGAAGGAACTCGAGGAAAAAGACATGTTACAATCATGACAACCATTCACGGCCTTGACTTGTTACTCTTCACAAGCAGAAAGTTACAAATCATTATTCACGATCGTGACATGTGATGGCCCCCCCACACTAAAGAACACAATGTCCTCATTGTGAGAGACTTTATTAAGAATGAAAAACTAAAAACTAAAAACAAATAACTAGTCTAAAAAAATTTGAAAAAGAAAATTAAAGAAAAAAAGAATGAACCCATTCATTGAGAAGGTGAATCCGGAGGACTAGGAGTAAATTGACAATTATGCTTTCTAAAGAAACATAGTAATTTTAGAAGTATTGATTTATTACTTTTCTTTAGAATTTTCATGTCTTTCTTCATTATTCCAAGTTCTGCTTGGCAATTGTCCAATTTTTGTTGCATACTCACCTCCAATCTTCCGAAGCTTCTTCTTCTTCTTCAATCATCGGAGCATTTCTAGGATGATGTCTAGCGGTTGGATCGGATGGGCCAATGGAAGAATCTTCATGAGTCGAGATTAGCTTCTTGGTGCGGTTGGAATAGGAGTAGAAGGAATATATACCATCATTTTCTTGAAGAAGTTCGATATTCTTCAAATAATTCCCATCTAGATAACGAAAATACTCACCTAGTTGATGGACATAAGGGAGTTAATTTCGCGCACCCAATATGATAGTGGTGATAATTTCGACCGCCCTAATCTTGTTTCTCATGCTTGTTGAATTCTTCTTCATCATATCCCATATTATATCCACAAATTCTGCTTGTTGTTTATTCATCGCACAAGAAAGAATAAATAAATCTAACTTTTGGACTTTGGTGTTTTCTACTCGATAAAATACCAAAGTGGAAAGATATTTGTGTAGTAGATGAATACACTCATCCTTAATAAGTTTATTATGAAAATTTTTAGGGTCGGAGGTTCTCTTACTCGTTAAATCTACCCAAACTCTATTTGCTTGAAAAGAATTCGTCATGTTCGATCAATTTTCAATTTCAAACCCGAACTAAGTACTGATCATCTCTTTTGTGATAGTGTAATATCTTCCTTAGTTGTTAAATTGAATCACCCTCTTCTTCGTGTCTTCAAAATCAAATGTTACTAGATATTCCAAAATCCAATCACAATTTTGTGGAAATCTCATTCCCACAAATGTGCTTAAACCAAGATCAGCAAGATGCATCCCCATTTATTCATGGAGGCCCATTGTCTCCAAGAAAACCATATCAAGAAAAATCATAGCGTTGATCTCTAACTTGTTGAGAATTTGAATCTCTTTCCTTCTTCTCTTGTATGAATTGGAAAAGGACATCCAAAATCTTGTTGATAATTAGGGATTTGTCTTCAATTTACCACTACCTTAACACGAGGCATATTGGTTTTTGTTTTGAAGTAAAGGGTTTGAAAAGGTTTTGAATGTACAAGATGATAGATGAAAGAATCAGAACTTTTGTAAGCTTTGTAGAATGTTGTGGTGGTTATGGATTCAATCTAGACCTTTATATAGAGTCCTAATATGTCATTAATTGGCTAAAATAGTCAATATAGCCATTTCTCCTTCAAACTAGTAGTTAATGGCTATTTCAACCATCTATCACGTGTTGAATCATGATCTATAATGGCAATACACTCATACAACAAATGCTTGAATTTTTGTAGAAACATAGTGATCAAGAATAAGAATCAAATCACTACAATTACTCTTCACAAGCAAAAAGTTACAAATCATTATTCACGATCGCGACATGTGATTCGCGGTTGCGACTTGTAATGGTTATTAGTTATCTATTTTCAACTACTAACCTCAAGATAATAATGATCAACTGCTATCAACTAGCAACCAAAAAGACACCTCTTGGAATTCAACAAATCATGAAAACGTGCCTTTCCATTGTGGATAAGGATAAGACTTTGCATCCAATCATATTGAAGTGATGCAACCCTTCGCCAATAGACACAACTCTTCGATTGGATAGCCACAACCCTTCATACTCTATAAATAAGGTTCAAAATCAACCATTTTCAAAGAAAATATGGCGTGTGTTGAATGATAGTATTCGTGATACTCATTAGAGAGTGAAAATATCTAGATTTCGCTATGTTCAAAGTCTTAGTGAGAAAAATGTATAAGTGATTCGATTCTTTTTGAATCACTATATTTCTACACAAATTTGAGCATTTGTTGTATGAGTGTAATTGCAAACCACTTATTAATAAAAGTTTCCGTTCTTCAACATTCTTTTATTCAAAATTCACAAAGAATAGCATCTTGGCGGAGTCGAGACCAAATTCAAATTAGACGCAGGAATTGTGGGAATTGACGACTCCCAATAAAAGTTTTCATTCTTCAAAATTCTTTTATTTAGTGAGCCAACATTTTTAGAGTGGTAACTTGCTAAATATGGCTATGTGAGAGCAACGCGTACTAAGCATAGTAATATTGTTATCCACGTTCTTATAAGTTTCATAATTCGTTTACCCTAGATTTAGAAAAGTCATCTCATGTGTTGCTCTGTGGGGAATTATTGAATATTAGGGTGTCTAGAACCGTATTTATTGAAGTTATTTAGTGTATGAAATATTTTTGATGATTTTGCATGTTTTTCTCTACTAAACTTAATCTTAGGAAATATCTATATGTTTTACATTTTCTCTAGTTTGTTCATACATCTATCTATTCATACGTCTACCATCCAAACCCTCCAATCAAAATATCTACTTTTGTTTATTCCGTAACTCTAGTTTGTCTTTAGAACCGAACTCCTTCCTTGTGGGATCGATATCTTTTAAAACTACATCAAAATTGTATACTTGTAGTGGTCACCATTTTCCTATTTTGATAAGCGCTATTGATAACACATGTTCGCATTTTGAACTTTTAACTTATTAGTAGAAAAGTGATGAATAAGGTTTTCTGCTTCATCATCAAATATAAGCCTTCTAAATTAGTAAAGTCAAAACCTTGCGATCAGCTGAGCTAGGGTATTTATATAAAAACCAAGCTCGGCCCTTAAATCATTGGGCTTTGATGGGCTTGGGTTCGGGATGGGCCTTTTTAAAAAAATGAGTGTCCAAGCCCGGCCCGTTTAACCGGGCTCGGGCCGTGCCGGGCGGGTAGTCCAACCCGCGAACAAGTCTAGTCAAGATTATGTTAGTGGCTATGGGAGTGGACATTTGCTTTGAATGCTCCATATCAAACTTCTTCAAGACTTCTTTGTTTTCTTTGCTTGACTTGATGAAGATTCCATCTTTACTCTACTTAATCTAAAGTCCAAGGAAAAAATTAAGCTCTCCCATCTTTAACATTTCAAATTCGCTCTTCATCTACTTACTGAACTCCTTGCGCAGCTTCTCATCAGTTACTCAAAAAATGATATCATCCACATAGATTTGCACAAGGAACACATCTTTTTTCTATCACTGGATAAACAAAGTTATATTTACTTTCCCTTTTTCATAGCCTTAGCTAATAAGAAAATTAGTCAGCCTCTCATAACATGCTCTTAGAGCTTGCTTCAATCCGTGGAGAGCTTTCTTCAGTTTGAAGACATGCTAAAGATTCTTCGGATCTTTAAAGCCTTAAGGGTGGAGCACATAAACTTCATCTTGAATAAAACAATTCAGGAATGCACTCTTAACATCCATTTGAAATAATTTAAAGTTCATATGAGATGTGAAAGCACATAGGATCCTGATTGCTTCAAGCTGAGCTATAAGAGCATATGTTTCTTCATAATCTATACATTCTTGTTAGTTATAACCTTGAGTAACAAGTCCTGCCTTGTTCCTAATAACAATGCCATCTTCATCAAGCTTGTTCTTGAAAACCCATTTTATGCCAATATTTTATTTTCCTTTAGGGTTTGTAACTAGATCCCAAACATCATCGTGTTTGAAATGATCCAGCTCTTCTTGCATTGTGATCATCCTATAATCATCTCCTTCTGCATCTTCAAACTTTTTAGGTTCAATCAATGAGATGCATGCTAGATGGCTCATCATTTTTCTGAGCCGACCTCTCGTAATCACAGGATTATAAACATGATCAACAATACTTTTGAGAGGGTGATTGTGATGAGTTCTAATATCTCTTCGAAAATCAATCTACAACGAGAGCCTCCGTGCTAGGTTGTTGAGGCTGAGCTTAATCTTCTTCTTATTTGAAGTTGATTGACAAATCTTTGTTAGCTTTAGCTTCCTCAGCTTCTGGTTCTTGTGGTGGTTTGGGAAATATAGAGAGTGGCATGCTGAGTTGATTTTCTGGTTGAATTACTCCTTCATTTCATAAGATGGCCATCTATATAGATTGTTAATTTCATTAAAATCTACTTGTATAAACTCCTATAATAAGCTAGTCCTTTTGACATATATTCTACAAGCCCTGTTATTAGTTGAGTAAACAATAAAGATACCTTCATTAGCCTTTGGATCAAACTTTCCTAGATGCTCCTTAGTGTTTAGAATGAAGCACCTATAGCCAAATGATCTGAGATGACCAATCTTATGCTTGCACCTTCGCTAAAGCTCATAGGGTGTTTTCACAAGGATTAGGTGAATTAAAACCTAATTCAAGATATAGCAGGCTATGTTAACAGCTTATCCTAAAAAGTATTTTTGTAGATTGTTATCACTCAGTATGGATCGAGCTATTTCAATTATGGTTCACGTCCTCCTTTCTACAACCCCATTTTGTTGAGGAGTATAAGGATTAGAAAAGTTGTGTTCAATTTTATACGTTGAATAGAATTCTTAAAAAATGAAAGTTCTCGAATTCACATCGATGATCACTTTGGATTATACTAATTTTAGTTCCTAGTTCATTCATTATCCTATTAATGAGTTTGACAAAAGACTCAAAGGTTTTATCTTTGCTACTCAGCAAGACTACCAAACTGAATCTCATAAAATCATCCACAACCACTAATGCGAATCTTTTTCTACCTATGCTCATAGGTTGAACTGGACCAAATAGATCTAGGTTGAGGAGCTCCAACAATCTCTTAGTTACTTCATTGTTTAGTAATCTAAATGACTTTATAACTTCCACAAAGCTGGCAAGCTGAGAAAAGCCTATCTTTCTCAAAGCTGATATTGGGTAAACCCGCAACTAATTGGTTTTTAGCCAGTTTGGATAGAATGTTCATATTTATATGACCCAACCTTCTTTGCCAAAACCACGAATTATCCTCCTTAGATACAAGACAAACATTAGTTGAGCCCTGGGACAAATCAATCATATACACATTATTAATTCTAGGAGTAAAGAGTATAGTTGAGTCAATCTTATAGTCAATAATTGAGCAACCTGCTGAGTTGAATGTAACCTCTCTGTCTTTGTCAAAAAGCTGGGCTATGTTTAGCAAGTTAAATTTAAGTCCTTTGACCAGAGAAACCTCATCAATTGAAGGAGAAACACCGGTAGTGCCACATCCAACAATCTTCCCTTTTTGGTTATCTCTGAAACTAACACTTCCATTTCTTTTATGCTCCATTGAGATGAACTAACTTTAAACTCTCATCATTTTCCTAGAGCATCCGCTATCCAAATACCACATTCCATTGTTATCAATGGATCTTAGGCTGACATACAAACCAATTACATTTTCTTAGGTACCTATACCTTTAAGCTAGGTCCTCCTTTGTTAGATGTCCTTATATTAGACAAGTTTTACTCATCATAATAACTATTTTTTTGCGTATAGAGAACTATAGCATGTCCAACTTTACCGCAAAAGCCACACACCGCATTCGCTTTGGGATGGCTCGTTTTCTTCTTTGTAGAGTAATTCTTCCTCTTACAATTGTGAGTTTCGTTACTCGAAGAAAGATTATTGGATGGAGGAGGAACTCGTTTCTACTTCAAAGCTATTTTATTAGCACTCAAATCATCTAATTGTTTAGTGAGCTTTCTATTTTGACATTAATGATATTCAGCTTTTTCCTGAAGAAAGCATATACTAAGAGATAAGGAAGCAGTGGTGTCTTCCTAATCTTCACTTCTCCTCACTAGCTCTTTGATGTTTTTGATAGACTTCTTAGTTAGCTTAATTACATCAAAGAGTAACTGAGCAAATTCTTCTTTTGACAAATGGATTTTGGAATGTACCTCATCTTGTGAGTTCTTCCCTCTATTATGCTCACCTTCAAAGTCAGTAGCGGATGAGGTTCTCTTAGAAACAGATTCTAAGCTCTCCCCCTTTCATTCTCAATCACCATCAAGTAAAGGTTGGCAGAATCTGTAGCCTCTTCATCAGATAATGAAGATTCTTTCGAATAGCTCTAATTGGCAATAAGTACCTCATTTTCTTGGCAAACCTCTTCTTGAATATGTCCTTCTTGGATTTTGGACAGGACGACACAATATGGCCCTTCTCACCACAGCCAAAGCATTTGATATCTTTAATGTGCTCCTTCCTCAGCTCCACGTTGATGCTGATTTAGCTTGGTCTTGCTGGGAAATTTCTTCTTAGCAAATTTCCCATCCTTCTTCATGAAGTGCTTGAATTGCCTTGTTAGAAGTTCCATTTTCTCACTCGAATCGCTACTAATGGATTTGTTTGATGAGTCATCTTTCAGGATAATGGTTATGCCCTCTTTCTCCTTACCTTTACTCCTTTTAGAATCATCATTATATTTCCTCATAGACATAACCTGAGTTAGTAAGGTACCTATCAGTTCATCATAGTTGTAGGTTTTAAGATCATGAGCCTCTTCAATCAAGATATTCTTAGCATCCCACTCAATAGTGAGAACACAAAGGATCTTCTTTACCATCTCTTCTTTGGTGAAATCCTTGCCCAATCTCTTCAGTTCATCAATGATATTAATGAATTTGGTATTCATAAATTGAATACCCTTGGCGACCCCCATCTGGAACATCTCATACTCTCTTAGAATGAGGTTGATCTTGGACTCGTTGACCTTGTCAGTCCCCTCTCAGGTGATCTCCAGCTTTCTCCATATGACTTTCATTGTCTCGTAGCTAGAGACCCTATTAAATTCTGTAAGATCTAGCGCACAATGTAAGTAACTGATGGCTACCGCATTCTCTTTGAGAAGCCTTAGGTCAACATCATCATAATCTTTTGGATTAACTAGGACTCTTCCCCATTCCACCTAATCATGGGAACTCTAGGTCCTAACTTGATATCTAGGCATGCTTGCATGCTTTATGATTGTATAAAGTTTTTCATGCAATTTTTCCAAAATGTATAATGTTGGCCCTGAAAGAGAGGAGGCCTGGTTACAAACATTCCTTCTTTGAGGAGAACAATTTGGCTAGAGCAAGAAGAAAAGTTTTTGTAAGCCATAGGGATCTTTAACACAAAGATGATGAATCTTTACAATTGAGCACTTACTCTAATACCACATGTTTTTCTGATATGGCTTAAATAACAAGTAGAGGGGGGTGAATACAGTTACTTGGTTAATTTTTAAGATTATAAAATTATTTTACCAAGTTCAATTTTTAGATGTGTGCTGAGTAAATTATGATGAGTGCTTGTCTAAAAACTATAAACTATTCAGATTCACCGACTTAGTTTATCTTCAATCACTACTACTCGGATTAGTTTTTCAAGCGTAATGATGAAAATAGAGAGAATAATGAATGAGCAATACACTATGAAGATAAGTGACAAAAAGTAAGAAACTTTAACACCTGAGATTTATCCTGGTTCGGCCCCGAGCATAGCTCTAGTCCCCGGATTCCTTTCCAAGCTTTAATCCACTAGTGTTTCTTTGGTTCCTCAAGTGGAGAAGCCTTTACAATGGGTAGAATGATTACAGAAAGTACCTTCCTTTCTAACTACCTCTCAATCCATAATTTAAGTACCCTTCCTAAATTGTCAATTAAATTTTGAATGGAAATTAAGGACTAAGGTTTCAAATTATAAAAATCGTTGAATCCTTTTACAATGTTAAATCTAAGGTTTGATTCTCTATATTACAAACAGATTAGATGATTTGCATTTACTTGAAATGCTTGATTTGGAATTTTTGAATGCTGAGAATATTCTGATAATATTTCAGCTATGAGTGGATGACACGGAGTGGTGGGCCGAGAGCGTGCAGAAATGATAGGTGCAATCTACCGGGGTTTTTAAAAAAGTGCATCGAGTCGTGGAACCTGGAAAAAGGTTTGGTAGAGAAAGCAAAAAACATTTTGATCGGTCGAACCCGTATCCGCCATCTCTTAATGTGGAGTCGCCACCTGGATTAGCTCTTCTAAGAATTAAAGTCTTGTGAGGCTAAACGTCTGGGGGATGGCCCACTAAGATACAGAGATTCGGGAGTGGGATAAGTTGCTTATTTCTTATGTGATCACATTACATTACATCTATAGAAAATCGTATTTTCTTAATTACGCATATTCGCACTTAGGTTGTTTTCGAGTTTGTAATGATTTAACGCACATGCAGAAAGCAATAACTCCATACATCAAGTATCAAGTAAATGCGGAAAGTAAATGCGAAAAAGTAAAGATTACAAAAATTACAAAATCTCGGGGGATGCAACCGCACGCCTAATCTATAAATTACAAGTTTTGTAAAAACAATTACAATACCCGAAGGAAAATAAATCCTAGGTATACATCTAACCTGTACCCACAAAGGTTAGCACAAGATATGGCATGTATGGTCGATTTGATTTTAGCCAAGCCTGTGTGGCCTTATTAAAACATCGATGGTTTAAAGTTATTACTTCAAATAAAATAGGATCATTTTTATTTACACATATGTTGGTCAATTTTATTAGTGAAGATGACCGCATGGCAAAGTGTTAAGCTTGTTATCCAAGAATATGTTTTATTCCCTTCATGGGAGTATTCTAAAATGAAAATGAAACAAAAAGAAATGAAAGATGAAGGAGAAGGTTACAACATTTACAATAATAAGGAATAAAAATAATCCCTAGGTCTACAAATAAAATCAGAAAAAGATGAAGCAGATGAGAGTGGAATTCCTAGTTAAGGAACTCAGAGGCTTACCCTTTTGGTGTGAATCCACTTCGGCGTATCCATTCGATCCCCGGGAGCATTCCTCATTCATTTTTGTAGTTATTATGGTTTAATGTGGAAAAATAAGTGTTTATTTATCCGAAAAGATAATCAGACTCAGGTTCTAAATTTGTTTTGGACCCGAGAATATCTGAGGATATTTAAAAGAAAAGTAGATGACGAAATTTGAGTTAGAAGATGAATAGTTTTGGAATCCAAATGTGTTTTGGAACTAAATAATCTAAGAAAAATGAAAGAAAAATGTTTTTGTAGTGCTTTATCCATGTTTTTGCTTCTGAAATGAAGAATTTTCTCTGAAATTCTGAGCCCCCTTCAATCCGAAAATGCCCGACTATTTATAGGAAAATCCCAAAAATCCAAAAGAGGTGGGTTTTTTCCAGCGAGGAGGCTCGCCAGTTCAATTCTAGCAAGACTTTGGCAAGGCTTGCCTCGCTGAAGCGTTTTGGCGAGGTTTGGCCCACCCACCTTTGGGGATGCAGGGCTCGGATCCGGTTTTCTGAGGTGTTTTCCGATTTTTTTACGTATTTTCATATTTTTTAATTAGTTTCTAAATTAAAGGAAAAATATTAGAAGAGTCCTTTTCAATTCAAAGGTGAGGAAGACTGCCATTTGAAGATCATCAAACAGTCAAAAATTGTGTGATTCAAGGATAAAAATCCTGAAAAGTCATCATCATTGAATGCTTGAGCTGGTACAAAATCCCGTGCTCACAATTTCCCTTCGTGTGATAATTGCTGTTTGTATAACCAGTATGATCACATAAAATGAGCGTAAGGGTAGAGAGAATACTTGACCAATGTGGTTGGTGACTTCTTGTTCCCCATTGGTGATAACATAGGCCTTCCTTTCTGGTGCTGTATCTTCATGGGGTTATCCATTCTTTTCTTCGGAATCCCTTAGTACTTGATGCCCCTTGTGGGCGGGTTGACCATTTCTTTTTGCGGTGTCCCTGTTATAGTTGACAGTCATTTTCTTCTTCGGCTACGATCATCATGTGCCCCTTCTACCTAAATCTATTTCAAAGGTGACTTGAGTTTCCTTAGTCAGATGTTGACCTGTTTCCTATGGCAAGTTAGAGAAAAAAATATAATGCCAATACATTTTATGATAAATTTTTTAATTAGTTGATTGAGTTTATTCGAAGTAAAAATTTTTGCCCCTTATGTCAAAAAATAAAACATGATGAATAAATGAGTTAAATGGAAATTTGGGGATGTCTCGAAGACTGCTCCGTTGTTTTAGGAGGCTTTTGTGATGTTGCAATGTTGACTTTTAGGCTTAAGTGCGCCGTCATCTTGTTTCTAGATTCCTCATATGGAGGTGGAGTTTCTTGTTTATCAGAACAGTGTTACCCTAGCTTGGCATCGTCTTTACCTATAAATAACGTGATGCATATGTAATGCATGTTTTCATTCATGAACAATATTTATCATATGATGTATGTTCTTCTGTTATGCGTATCATGGACTTCATTCATTGAAAAGCCTTCTCTTGTGCTAGTGCATGGTTACCCCAAAGGTTTGTTTTGTTAGGGATTCCGTGGATGACTCCTTCAGAGGAACGACCATGGGTTCGTTGAATCATATTCAAGTTCAGAGCTTGGATTCGGTTTGAGGAGAGTCAAGATGAATCGTTGATCCGTATTGTATTAGCGATGATTACTTGGAAACCGTTTGCCTGAAGTGTTGTAGTTATATAATGCCATGTACCATTCAAAGGAGGAGATGATGAATTTGATATTGGTTCTAACTTCTGCATTTACCGTGCTTGCGGGTTTTCAATCTATCGAACCTTGTCTTAATTTTTGCCTGGACCACCTTTTTAGGTTTTCAATCCAGCAGACTCATTTTTCTTTATTTTATTCTTTATTTTTTATTATTATTTCTTTTGGATGTTTACTTGTGATATTCTACCATTGGCATGCGAGCAATCAAAATAAGCTTATGCATAAAGATTCAGCAAAAATGACAATTCATTGATGAACTTAACAGGGGTATAAATGATTCAAATGATTTGACTTCTACCACTGATTAGCCCTCTCAGGTTTTTTAACCAATGTAGTTCTCTTGATGTCCTAAGTTATGCCTAAGTTTCCCTTTTCGAGTTTTCAACTCAATGGACTATTCTTTTTTTCTATTTTGAAAGGAGACCTTAATTTTTACTCAACTAAGCGAGCATTAATTGATAGGCTAATTACAAATTTATTTTTTATTCATACTACTTTTTATCAATTCATTTCTTTCATCTATCCACAACTTCAATCATTGTCTCATTTAGTATTTCTGATCGATTGAATGGTGCTCATGCCGCTTTACTAGCTTGAGGTGTATGTGATGATAGGTCTTGATCATCAGAATATCTTTTTTGAGTTCAATTGCCCTCCAACGATAGGTGATATGTCGGAGATCAGATCTGATAGCTTGATTCCATCGATGGTGAATGATTTTCGTTCAATGACGTTTCTTCCACAATGTAGTAGTCAGCCCATAAGTGTTGGTGGTTTATGTGATGAAGTTGTTAACGTGCTCAATGATCTGACTCCTTCTTTGTGTCTTGGGTATTGTGCCATTTTCTTTGACTTTTTTGGGGCTTCGGTCATTGCTTGATTACCCCACAAATGGTGGTTAATGATGTGATGGAGTTGTTGATGTGTTCAATGATCTGACTCCTTTGTGCTCTTTGACATTGTGTCCGTTGTTTAACCTCAATTTGTTTTGTTAATAGTTTGGCCTCATTCTGGCTTTGATCATTTTGATCATTTTAAATCATTTAAAATTACAATGACTTTGGGGAATCCATTTTTACACAAATTAAGTTCATGACATGATGTGTTACATGTACTAAAAACATTATGTGTATGCATATGACAATGCGTGAGATAGAATATCAACCAAGTAAACAAAGTTAAATTTTTTTCAAAAACAATTTAAAAGCCTCATGGACAAAGTAGCTAGAAGCTAATTTATTACATCATCAAGCATGGGTTATTCTACCACTCCTCAGATTCAAAGTGCTCCATGGATTCAAAGTGCTCCATCTTATCCACCTTCTCAAACACTTCCTGATAGCTGGAGAAGATGTCTGACTCAAACTTGTTCTTGTTTGATGGCAACGCACCGTCTAGAAGCTTGGTTATTATTTTCGGTAGAGTTAAGCGAACCTAAAGCCTGAACTATGTAGCCATCCAACGCGTATAGTAAGGTTTGAAGATCTCACCCTGCCTTTGCCTTAAAGCCTCTAGATGTTGCATTTTGGTTTCCATTTAAGAGTTGAAACCATAATGCCCCAGCATAGCTTGAGCGAGGCTATTCCAATTGGTAGCTATGTCTAGTGGAAGGTGGTTGTACCATTCGTTGACTTAGTGGCCCAAGGTGATGACAAAGAGGTTAGCCAGCATCTGTTGGCTAATCCTTAATGCTCTCATCACAGTTTGATAATGCATCAAGTGAGCTTGGGTCGCCAGATCCTCCGTACTTCTCAAACTACGGCATTGAGAAGTTTGAGGGCAAGCTGTCTTCATCCTCGATTGTTGATTATACAGGGTATGTGTTCCTTAGGTGGCTACTGTGACTGGCTAAGAACTATTGCCATAGTTCCACCATTCATGGTTGTTGAAGGATGGCATTCCCTGCTCTTGGATAAGAGCCATATTGCCTCTGGCGATATATTTCAAAATGGGGCGGTTGAGGTGCTTGGAATTGTGAGGCAATCGACGTACTCTAGTTAGGAATAGGGTGTTGGGTCATTCCTTGATAGAAAGGCCCTGGTGCGAATGCTAGCTTGATAGTTTATCTAAGGAAAAATGGATTCTGGTTCAGCTAACTTTGTCCTACCCTGGACTGATAAAAGGTAGTTGGGGGAATCATGCATGAAGTAGGAGGTCCCATTGTCGGATTGACATTGTTAAGGGTGACCTTTGGGTTGAACACTACATTCTTGGCGCTCCCAACATGTTGGTGAATGAGCTATGCTAGCTGTTCGCTATTAGCAAAGGTATTGAAGGCAGCTGCAATCTCGGCGCTCACCAATGACTACTGAGAATTTTATCCCATAAGGATAGGGTGATCCTCTCCTGTACCTTCTTCTTGAGGATTGACCATGAAAGAAGTGTGTTGAACTGAATCTGAATCAGAACCCGAGTCATCACTTGAGTCAGTGTACAGAACCCCCTACAGATTGGCCACAATTGGAGAAATGCGGTCTATGCATCGAGAAGACCTTTTCCAACCTAAGATACACAAGCAGAGGATCAGATGTGCATGTAAGATTCGTGACATAACTCGTGATGCAAGAAATGCATGAGATGTTTAATTTTATGGCTAAATTCACAAGGGGTTAGCATGCCATGATGTAAAATAGCATGTAAGTCAATCCATTTGAAACAAATAAGTTAGTCATTAGGTAAAGATGAAATTAGGTGGACACGAAAATCCAACAACGGGGGTTGGACTTGAGATTTGTACAATGTCTGTGTGACATCGTAATATGAGTGATGTAAGTGAGGTGACTAAGCTACCTATGCTATAATAGGTTAATGGTTTGAGGTTTTGTACTACGACTAGGTCTCATGGAATGAGGAGGTCAAAATTGTTTCGGATAAGCGGTGTGACACACCCTAATAAAATGAAAACAACTACCATATGTAGCTACCTAATGAATGATTTGGTTATTTCTCCCAATTAAGGCGGAGTTTATGGATACCTATGTGGTAATCACTATTTGAGGGTATGTGGTGATACGTGAATTATTACCTCATGTGGGCGAATGATTCAGGTATCAAGCGTATAACCTTAAAGATTTTGTAAGGTAAGACTTTTAAAGTAAGTTCGCCCTGTGTGGGTTTGGGTTAGGACATCAACTGGGATATCCTTTAATGGTTTGGGTAGGTATTTGCCCCGTTTAGGCTTTTAGTGTGTATAACTTCCTCGGAAGGGCTTTGAGTTGGATGCTGAGTAAACATATCAAAGGTAATGTGTGGGACATATTATTGCCCCTTATGGGCTAAGTGTCGGATGTCAAGTGGACATCACGTAGTAAAAGAAAGGTATGTTTTCCTTGTACGGGCTTATAGTTGGATGTCAAGTGGACATCTCGTTGGGAAGGGGTAAATGATATTTCTAAGTTGTTTTGTGACACGTTGTCAAGTGTCAACTAATTCTAAGTTTAAGTGACACCAAATCATGTTTAATGTCATGAGTGTGTGTGTTCAAGTGTCTGCATTAAAATTTGTGGTTAGCCTGGCATATTTGTAGAATGCATGATGAATCAGAAAGCGATAAACACATAGCACATAGCACATAATATCCAACTTCCAACCATACAACTCCTGCACGCAGGGTTTTTGGCTAGTCTCTATCCTAAGTTGGATACTAAGGAGAGCACCTGCAAGAAAATATAATGCATTATCGCGTGTTGTTGGGTAACACCCTAGGGAAAATGCCTATGGGTTATTTACATGAGGCTTTGTAAATGGGTTTTAGAATGTTCTTGTTGCACTAAAATACACTCCAAGCCTCTAACGAGTGAGGTACATGCGATATGGTAAAAAGTGCTCCACCGCTCAAGTACTATCTTTTCTCAAGGAGACAGATTAGTACAAGAGAGAGTTACGTGGTAATAGGGTACCTTAGACTTATGGGTTAATCCCTCCTATTACAATGCGTTATTACGAATATGTCATAATTAAGAGTAAACGGAATAATGAGATTAATAACTTTCGGCACTTGTCCAAAATCTAAAATCTTTGAAAAAACAAGTTTTTCGAAAAATCCCCAGCGGAGTCGCCACTATGAGCGGACGACAAGATGCGGTGGCCTAGAGCACGGGGAAATGATAGACGCGATCCAACGGGGTGCTTAAAATAGTGCACCGGGTCGTGGAACCTGAAAAAAGCTTTGGCAAAGAAAGTGAAAGATGTTTTGGTCGGTCGAACTCGAATCTGCCGTCTCTTTGTGTGGAGTCACCGCTTGGATTAGCTCTTCTAAGAATTAAAGTCCTATAAGGCTCAATGTCTGAGGAACGACCTCTAAGACTCAGAGATTCGGGTCTCGGATAAGGTGCTTATTTCTTATGTGATCACATTATATTACATCTACAGAAAACCGTACTTTCTTAATTACGCATACTTGCACTTAGGTCATTTTTGAGTTTGTAATGATTTAACGCGCATGCAGAAAGTAATAAATCCATACATTAAGCATCAAGTAAATCCAAAAAGTAAATGTGGAAAAGTAAAGATTACAAAAATTACAAAATCTCGGGGGATGCAACCGCCCACCTAATCTATTAATTACAATTTTCGTAAAAATAATTGCAATACTTGAAGGAAAATAAATCCTGGGCATACATCTAACCTACACCCACAAAGGTTAGCACAAGATATGGCACGTATGTTCGATTTTATTTTAGCGAGGCCTGTGTGGCCTAATTAAAACATCAATGGTTTAAAGTTGTTATTTTAAGTAAAAAAGGTTCATTTTTATTTACACGTATGTTGGTCAATTTTATTAGTGAAAATGACCCCATGGCAAAGTGTTAAGCCTGTTATCCGGGAATATGATTTATTCCCTTTATGAGGGTATTCTAACATGAAAATTAAAAAAAGGAATTGAAAGATGAAGGAGAAGGTTACAACATTTATAATAATAAGGAATAAAAATACTCCCTAGGTCCACAAATAAAATCAGAAAAAGATGAAGCAGATGATGAGTGTGGAATTTGCAGTTCTAGGAACTTAGAGGCTTACCCTTTCGGCGTGAATCCACTTCGGCGTATCTATTCAATCCCGGGAGCGTTTCTCATTCGTTTTTGTAGTTATTATGTTTTAATGTGGAAAAATAAGTGTTTATTTATCTGAAAAGATAATTAGACTCGGGTTCTAAATTTGTTTTAGACCTGAGAATATCTTAGGATATTTAAAAGAAAAGTAGATGAAGAAATTTTATTAGAAGATGAAGAGTTTTGGAATCCAAATGTGTTTTGGATCCAAATTATCCTAGAAAAATGTTTTTATTGTGTTTTATCTGTGTTTTTGCTTCTGAAAAGAAGAATTTTCTTTGAAATTCTGAGCCCCTTCAATCCAACAATGTTCGACTATTTATAGAAAAATCCCAGAAATCCAGAAAAGGTAAGTTTTTTCGGCGAGGAGGCTCGCCAGAGCAAGTCTGGCGAGGCTCCTCGCCAAGACTTTGGCGAGTCAAATGTCTCGCCAAGGCTTGGAAAGGCTTTCCTCCCCGAAGCCTTTTGGCGAGGTTTGCCTCGCCCACCTTTGGTGATGCAGGCCCCAAATCCGATTTTCCATAGTGTTTTCAGATTTTTTTACGTATTTTCATATTTTTTAAATAATTTCTGAATTAATGAAAAAAAATTAGAAAAGTCCTTTTAAATTCAATGATGCGGAAGACTCCAATTTGAATATCATCAGACGGTCGAAAATCATGTGATTCAAGGATAAAAATCCTGAAAAGCCATCATCATTGAATGGTCGAGCTCGTACAAAATACCTTGCTTACATTAGCTCTTAAAAATTCGAGGTGATTCACCAAGTTTGAACGTCCACTTTAGTATTCTATTTATACTTGAGGGTCTTGGAAGTACATGTTGCAAACTTTTCGTTCTAACTTCGTCTTAAAATTTCTCTTCTCTTCATATCTTTCAAATTTTCCTGCTTCAAACAAATTCTAAGATGTTAGAGACAGTGAATTCAAACGTTGAGGTGTGAGATTAATTCGCTAATCTGAAAGCATTAAAAAATCGTTTCTTCAAGCAATTCCATTCTGATACCGGGTGAGATGCAACATGAAGATTTGTGACTTGTCTAATTACTAACGTTGCAGAGTTGCGCAGAGACACGGAGAAATGACACATGTCAGCGAATTCCTTTTATCTCGGACTTTAGTGAGGATTCTCCAACAATTCATACTGACACCTTTTTATTGTGAGGACCACTTGAAATATCTTCTTTAATTTCATCGCTTTTTCTCCTATAAAGCATCAAAGAAATATTTCATCCCTCACAAACAGCATTAAAAGCATATGTGTCATTTTATTCTCTAAGTGTCAAAGAACTCAACTTTTACTAAATAAAAGTAACTCAGCTTTTACTAAGTTAAAGCAACTTAGCTTCGCTGAGTCTATATCTTATAAATAATGTAATACTATGCTGAACTTAGTTTTTCTTACTCTAAACCATAACTTAATTAAACACTCAGTAAACTGAGTTGTTTTCCCTTAAACAAACTCAAGTAAACTTGTTTAATTAAGATTCTACAATTTAATTTCATTATCTTATAAAGTTTGTTATTTCCAAAATGTTTTAAGTACGATGAATTACTATTAACTTGGGTTCAAAATTTTTTATCTTGGATTGTGGAGAGAACACGTGTTATATTGTAGGCAGTTTGTTTATAAAGAGGAAACAGGCTAGAGAGAGAAGGAACCTGCAATCTTTGAAGCTTAAGCATTTATTCTCTCAAAATCCCTAATTTCTTTTCTCAAAATTTCAACTGCTAAGCATCTTCTCAACAACAACAACAAACTCCTGAACATGATCTTGATGAGAATAAGTATTTTCTAAGAGGTAAATCACAAAGAAACATGAATGTGAACATTGAAAGGGACATCGAAAAAATCATCCTTCCTAAAGGAACAATCCTCACCCAAGTCAAGTGGGGAAATGCTGAAAGAGAGTGTGGTCTTGTGTATGAAGTGGACTATGAACAAGACTTTGCATAAAGTGATTAGGCAAGAAAACCTAAGTAATATCCTTCTCCTTGATGCATTAACCATAAGAATGTCATGAAGAGCTTCAACTGCAATCTCTAGACAATAGAGGGCTTCTGAATCATTCATGCTATTGAATTTGAGGACAATCATATATGATGTTTGCAAAATTGATAGGGAGCATCCTTCAAATTCCATTGAAGGGAACTGTGTAGAGGAAAAATGGAGATGAAGAAGCAGTAGCAGTACTAAAACATTGGGAACTTCTGGTAGAATATGGATCAAGGGAGATCAGTGCTTCTAGTCTAACGTGGAGGGCAAGAGCTTTCCATGAGCTCTTAACCAAGAATCTTCTACCCATGAATGGATCTCATTCATGTTGCACCAAGTTTGAAAGGTGTATAATATCACATGATGACTGGTTAACAGCTCAATTGACCAATGCTAATCCTTCATCACCTCACTAAGATGACCATCATGTATCATTATGGTTATCTCATCAAAGCCATAGTGAAGGCCCTAACAATGAATGTAGACAAATATGAAAAAAGTCTTTTGATTTCATGAACTTCAACAATATAAATATTTCTCAACTTCACTATAGGTATACAAGGTCCATGACATGAAATTGAAGAAAAAATAGTGTTGAGCCTACTGTTCTTCTAGAGGATGTCCTGAAAGAAAATGAGGGTTCTAGCATGGATGAGGTTTCAGTTTCCAACAAATGGATAGAGGATGACCTTCCTCTAAGGGATGAATTGTTTAAGATAAAGACCATTATGATCTTAGTAGCAAAAGTGGCTACTCCAAGGAAGAGAGCTAGTCCAGCAAAAAGAAAGACACCATGTGTCCCTACCCAAGCATGGCCTAAGAATAAGATCAAACTTAAGACTAAGTCTCATGGTGAAGTTGAGGCCAAGGCTTCTTATATAGAGACTTCTTAGTAGGAAACAAAGAAAAAGAAAGAGGACAAGAAGACTTTTGGTGCTGCTGAGGAGGTTTAAATAGCAGAATCTAAGCTCAAGATCATTCAAAAGAAGATTCTTATCTCTTCTTGGCCCAAAAGATCTCTCCATATAATGGAGAGTGATGAAGATTTAGAAATCTTTAACCAAGAAGAATTTACTCTTCCAGATGAATTTTCTAAGTCCCCCCACTCAACAAGTGGAGTTATTAGAAGCTCAAGCTGAGTTACCTGAGGGTAATCCATCCTTTGATCAAACGCCAACCCCTAGGTACCTAAAATTCCTTCCCCCACTTCTTTTGTAAATCCTACACCCATCTCATAAATACATCCTGAATCTTCTTCTCTTGTAAATTCTCCTCCTAATTCAAATTCTCCTGTAAATTCAAACATCTCTATTTCTATTCCAAACCCTTCTTGACAAAAGATCAACCCTTCTTAACCACCTCCACAAACAACAACTTTCATTCCCTCTCATAAAAATTCTATCCCAACCAAGTCTATAAATTTAACTTCTATTTCTTCACCTCTACCAACCACACATGTACAAAATGACCAAATTTTCACCATCTACCACTTCTACACCTAACCATTCTTGAAAACCAACCTCTACCACCCCTAATCTCTCTAATTGGGGAAGTCCCTCACACTAAGAACTATGCTCAGGAGGGAATAACAAGTGTAAGTGATGGAAAGGAAAATTTTCTAACCAAGGAAGCACCACTTAGCAGTAGCAATCTGATCTAGTGGAATCATCTATCTTAGATCAGATTAGGGGGCTTGCATAAGCTAAATACCTTACCTCAAAATAGATGCTGAGTTGGATGCAGCAGTCGGCCAAATGCTACTTGCCCAAGAATTGACAGATATGTCCAACAAGAAGAAGGCCACCATTCTGAAATTATTGGGCACTCAAGCATTCCTTCTAAATCCATCTACTATGAAGAATTTGAAAAGACTTAAGGAAGTTTTTTTTACTATCAGAAATCACTTTGCCAAGGAGAGTGTGAAAAGTTTGGTGGATAAAATGGGGTAAATCTTAACTAGATTGACTCACTCTAAAGCTCAGCTCAACGTTGTTATGTACTCTATTCCAACCTCTAATTTCATCGCCAACATAGTGGCGAGAAAGTTGAAGATCAGCATTGAAACTTCCTCGCACCAACAAAGTAGTATTATTGAAGTCAGGGTAGCGCAAATGACTCAATTTCATAAATTTGGTGAACAACAAATGTAAATCAGGACAAGTCTTAACAAACTCTTGAAGGAAATTCATACTAAGTTGGACACTAACACAGACCTATCTCACAACATTTGCAAAATATGGAAAAGTTGTCCAAGATAATCCTCACTTATGAAAAGAAGTTTGATGTTGTTGTAAAGGAAGTGGATAAATCGGTGCTTAATTTGGCTTTAGAAACTCAACACAACTTGTGCAACTGTAAAGCCCAACATTTAAGATGTAGTTAAGGAATCTGAAAGGAATTTGATTATTACCATGGTCAAGCTAATTCCAGAATTAAGTGAGTTAATGGATCGTAACAATGGCTTGAGTATTCAAAAGAAATTGAATGTCTTGGTAGATAAAATCAATGAACTTCAAGGAAAGTTTTAGCATTTGGTGGATACTGGGAAACATGATGCAAAGGATATAGATTATACTATAAGAACTATTCATGCTATGTATCCAAGGATCATTGACATAGAAGCAAAATTAAAGATCGCATTATTCCCAACAGATTTTGGAGGCCTTTTGCAGTGTTTTCAATAGTTTGCATGCCAATGATTTAACCAAATTAATCATCTCACCAGATACCATCATTTGCTTCTACAAGAACTTAACAAATAAGAGGTTATATCTTTATTGGGTAAGGAGCAGCTAGTGAATGAGATCTTGCAAGCAATCATTGGCAAGTAGGAGATGATTCAACAAGACATTGACTCCTTCAATATCTACCTCAGCCAACTAGTGGTGGAGTAGATAACAATGGGGGAAAAGGTAGTTAAAGATGTGCATAAAGTTGTACAACATCAAAAGGAACATCTCCATTCAAGGCCATAACATCAAACCCCACCGGAGTAACAATGACCTAAAAATTCACCAAGAGGTGGTGGTATGTCTAGATTTTCTTCTACATAGAATGTTAGAGGGTGAGGCGACCCAAGCTGATGAGAGAGATAATTTTATAGAATAGAATCTTTGTATCAAGGCTTAATTTGTAAAACTTAGCATAAGACATTACATGTGTACTTATCGAGTTTATTAAAGAAAAATTACAAAATTTCTACAAGTCAAGAGCTTCTTAACTTAGTATATTATATGTGTTATTTTTTCATAAATGATAATGATGCATGAATCAACCAAGACTAGATTGAAAGGAAAGTTGAGTAAGACAAGTCCTAAGATAAAGAAAAGTACTCTGAGTATGGGGAAGCTGATGCTAATTGAAGGAAATCCACTCAACATGGGGGAGTTTATGATGTTGAAGGAGTTCACTCAACATGGGGGAGTCTTACATCACTTGATTACTTTCTTCAGCTACCTAGTTTGTTATTTATTCCAAAATGGGGGAGATTGTTGAACCTAAGTTAATAGTACATCAAAGTACTTTGGTTTTAGAAATAACAAATAACTTATGATTGTGAAATTAATTAGGTACTAAGTAGACTCTTAATTAAGTAGGTTTAACTTGAAACATCTCAGTTTTGCATTAAATTAATTAAGTTATGGGTTAGACTTAGGAAAAGATGAGTTGCTTTATACTATATAGTTTATGCAATATAACTCAGCTTGTGTTGAGTAATTTCTTACTTAATTAAAATTTGGCTAACTTTTGACACTGACGGTATATATAATACTTATACGTTTAACTATTAATGTGAAGACACAATATTCTTTTGATTCTTTTCAACTATAAAGCACCAAAAATAAAATGGTTAATTATGTGGTCCACACCATCAAAATGTGTCAGTATAGAATGTTGGAATTACCTCACTAGCATCTAAGTAAAAAAGGTATCTTCTAACATGTATCGTTTTTTAGTGTCTCCTCGCCAACTACAATGTCAACAAAAGCAACCAACTACAAATCTCCATGTTATATCTCGTGTGCCTCTACCAAACAAATTTGCTTGAAGATATTTGAGTCTTTAATGAGATAAAGATTAACAAATTAATCTAGCACCTCAACATTCAAAATAACTATCTCAAAACTCCTCAAATCTTTTTCAAATGGGCAGATTTAAAAGTTTTCAAGAGAAGAGATTTTGCATATCAAGTCGAGATAAGAAGTTTACAATGGATTATTTTAGTCTTCTACAGATATAAATAAAGCTTGGAAGAGACGTTTACAACTTGGTGAATCCCCTTGAATTTCCAAGTGCTGGAACTATGCTAAAGCAATCAAAACATTCAAAATTCAAAATCAGCATTTCAAAAGCATACAACAATTTAAAATCAGTTTGTACAGACAAATCAGATAAGCTTATAATTTTATCTAAGTTAAATCATTTTTAAAGGATTCAACATTTTATTAGTTGAAATCCTCTATTCTTAACTTCCATTCAAATATCTGAATGAGTAAGTTTGGGAAGGGTACCCAAACTGAGTTAAGTGGTAGTTAAAAAAGAAGATACTTTCTAGAATTGTTCTACCCACTATTAATGGCTTCTTAGCCTATTTGATGAAAGAAACACTAGTGGATTTAAAATCAAAAAAGAAATTCGGGGACAAGAGGTAGGCCAGGGCCAAACTAGGATGAAGTGAGGTGTTTTTCATCCTCAACTCTTTATTATGTCTTTGACAATGTTTTCACTCATTCATCATCACTCAGTTTATATTATCTGCTTGAAAAACATTTTAAGCTGATTAAGTTTTACTTAGTATAATGTGAAGATAAACCAAGTCAGCTGAAGCTGGGTAGTTTATAGTTTTAGCCTTCATATTGCACTTAACAAAAGGATACTCAACACCCATTTAAAATAACTTGGCAATGAATTTTTTAAATCTAAAAAGAGCAAGTTAATATGCATTCACCCACTCTACATGATTATTAAAGCTTACATGAACCAACACATATGATTCACTTAATGTGAGTGGATGACGTTTTAGAAGTGCCTTTACCGAAAGGGTCATATTTTTCGATTATTTAGACGTATGCTACTTTTATATCATGTTTCATAGTTTGGGACATTTTTCTACTTTCGACACATACCAAGCATTTCTTCCCATTTAAATAATTCTAAAAAAGTTTCAAGCTACTTCTGAAATAATTTAAGAGTTTAAGAACCTAAATTCCTAAATAAAGACATAGAGTTGCCACTTGGATCAATTCTTCCAGGAAGATTCTAGTATAGCATCATTTCTAAGGATAATTCTACTATGTTCTTGGTGTTGATATTGAGATCAATTGTTCCTGTTAACCTACCTACCCCTATTATCGATAACTTTTCAATTTTGACTACTTTTGAGGTTTTTGGCATGATTTTTTATACATTTCAAAGGAAAATTCAAACAATTGACTTAGAACCTCAACTATTCAGCTAAATAAAGTACAATATGAAAATCTTTCATCATTGACTTTTGGGGTTGTGAAAATCAGTACCCACAATTTTTCCCTCGCATGTCATAACAGACTAAAGTCTTTTATGATCTACCTTGATTGGGATCATTCCTTGATTTAGAGGCCTACTGGAGGATTATGATCATTCCTTGATTTGGAGGCCTACTGGAGGATTATGATCATTCCTTGATTGATTTTCTTAGGAAACAAAAAAGTTTTCCCCTCAATCAACAATGATCATATGGTGGTGAACTTTGAAATCCTTTGCTCGACATCTATGCCATGCAGGTGTACCTACTCATTTATAAGATAAAACATGAATGTGGAAGTCAAAACTAGATAGTTGAGTAATTTTATGATTTTCCTTGTGCTTTATGACACTAATTTGTGATTGAAAATGGAATAGCAAAGGTTATCATTATGTTTTATACCATTAATTAGTGGTTCACAATAGAAAATGAGGAATATTCGTTACGTTTTATACCACTAACTAGTAGTTCATAGAGGAATGGAAAATGTAGCATTTTCCTTGTATTTTATACAAATAATTAGCGATCCACAAAGGAATGGATTAGGTTTTCCTTGTCTTTTATACCACTAATTAGCTGTTCACAATACAAAATGTAGCATCTTCCTTGTGTTTTATACCACTAATTAGTAGTTCATTATAGATATGATGAGGTTTTCCTTGTGTTTTGAGCCATTATTTAGTGGTTCATAATAGAAAATGAAAAACTTTCCTTATTATTATACCACTAACTATCTATATTCACGGAGGAATAGGTAAAGTTTACCTTGTCTATTATGCAACTAATTATACATTCACAATGGAAAATGTAGCAATTTTTGTTTGATTTATGCCACTAACTAGCGGTTCAAAGAGGAATACATAAGGTTTTCCTTGTGTATTATGTCACTAATTAGCGCTTCAGAATAAAAGATGTAGCATTTTCCTTATGTCTTATACCACTGATTAGTAGGTTTATAGAGGAACAAATGAGATTTTCCTTGAGTTTTATGCAACTAATTAGCTATTCAAAATAGAAAATGTAGAATTTTCCATGTGTTTTATGCCACTGACTAGAGATTCCCAAGTAAATAGATGAGGTATTTTCCGTGTCTTTTATAACACTAATTTAAGGTTCACAATAGAAAATGTAGCATTTTCCTTATGTTTTATGCGACTAACTAGCAGTTCATAGAGGAATAAATGAGGTTTTCCATGTGTATTATGCCACTAATTAGCGGTTCACAATAAAACCTTGTGTTTATACCACCAACTAGTGGTTCACAATAGAAAATGTGGCATATTTGTTGTGTTTAATTCCACTAATTAGCCCTTCATAAGAGAATATGATGAGGTTTTCCTTGTATTTTGTGCCACTAATTAGCAATTCAAAATGGAAAATGCAGAATTTTCCTTATGTTTTATGCCACTAATAAGCATTTCATAGTTGAACAGATGAGGATTTCATTGTGTATTACACCACTAATTCAGGGGTGGACCTACGTTGTTGCGTATGGGGGTCCCAAACCCCTTGAGTTTTAGAATATACTAAAAATAGTTGTAACATATGACATGAAAAAGTTGTAGAAGAGATGGTTGGAGGCTTTACAGCCCCCCCTAAGTGGTAATTGATCAAACCCCAATGTCTCCAACTTATTTTTATTGAATTTTTTATATGCTTAAACGACATTGTTTTACAATTTGTATATAGTAGGGTTCAAACCCAAGCCTTTTAAAGTATACGTCCAGTTACCTAACCAATCAAGGTGATTAACAAATTGATTTGGTATAAAAAAAGATTTATTATATCTCATAAAACTATTACACTAACATGAATTGTTCATATATTTTTACTGTATTTTCTCACATATGAATTTCACCCCCTCACTTTTGATCCTGGGTCTGCTCCAGCACTAATAAGTAGTTCACAATAGAAAATGTAGCATTTTCCTTGTGTTTTAATGCCATTGATTAGCGGTTCAAAGAGTAATAGATGAGGTTTTCCTTTAGTTTTATGCCACTATTTAGTTTGTTCACAATATAAGTGAGGCATTTTCATTGTGTTTTATACCACTGACTAGCTGTTCATAGAGGAATTGATGAGGTATTCCTTGTGTATTATGAAACTAATTTACGTTTAGCAATATAAAATGTATCATTTTCCTTATGTTTTGTGCAACCAATTAGCGAATCAATATAGATGAGATTTTTATCATATAATATGCCACTAATTAGTGGTTCACAATAGAAAATGTAACCTTTTCCTTGTAATTATGCCACTAACTAGCAGTTATAGTGGAATGGATGAGGTTTTCCTTGTGTATTATGCTAGTAATTAGCAGTTCATAATAGAAATTGTAGCCTTTTCATTGTGTTGTATGGCACTAACTAGAGATTCACTATAGAGAATCTAGCATTTTTTCATGTTTTACGCTAGTATTTAGAGATTCACTAGGGGACATTATTAGGTTTTTGTTGTGTTTTCCACCACTAGTTAGCGGTTTACAAAGGAAAATGTAGAATGTTACTTATGTTTTATGCTAATAATTGGGGGTTCACTAAAGAAAATGTAGCATTTTCCTTGTGTTTAATGCAACTAATTAGCTTTTCATTGAAGAATAAATAAGGATTTCTTTATGCTTTATGTCACTAATTATCTGTTGAGAATAGAAAATGTATTATTTTTGTTGTGTTTTATACAAGTAACTAGCGGTTCACAAAGGAATTGATTAGGTTTTCCTTGTGTATTGTGCCACTAATTAGAAGTTACCAATAGAAAATGAAGCCTTTTACTTGGGTTTTATACCACTAACTAGCGGTTCACTATGGAATAGATGAGGATTTTCTTGTGTATTATGCCACTAATTAGCGATTCACAATAAAAAATGTAAAGTTTTCTTTTCTTTTTATCCCTCTAACTAGTGGTTAACCAAGGAAAATATGAGGTTTTTCTTTTGTATTATGCATCTAATTAGAATTTCACAAAAGAAAATGTAGCATTTTCCTTTTGTTTTATGCCATTGACTTGCGGTTGTTAAGGGAATAGATGAGGTTTTCCTTGTGTATTGTGCCACTAATTAGAAGTTCACAAAAGAAAATGTAGCATTTTCCTTGTGTTTTATGTCTGTAACTAGCAGTTTGCTAAGTAATAGATGAGTTTTTGCTTGTGTATTATTCCACTAACTAGCGGTTCATAATAGAAAATGTAGAATTTTTTTATATTTTATATAACTAACTAGTAATTTAATGTGGAATACATGAGGATTCTAATGTTTTTTATGCCACTATTTAGTCGTTCATAATAGAAAATTTAGCATTTTCCCTGTGTTTAATGCCACTTATTAGTGTTTCATAGAGGAGTAAATGAGTTTCCTTACATTTTTTTTATCATTAACAAGCAATTCACAAAGGAATTGATGTGGTTTTCCTTGTGTATTATGCCACTAATTAGCTATTGATAATAGAAAATGAAACTTTTTCTTTGTTTTTATGCCACTAACTTGCGGTTCACTAAGGAATAAATGAGGTTTACTAATTAGCGGTTCACATTAGAAAATGTATAATTTTCCTTATGCTTATACCTACAATTAGCGCTTCAAAATGGAAAAGATGAGGTTTTCCTTGTTTTTTATGCCACTAATTAGCATTTAACAACACTAATTGTAGCCTTTTTCCTTGTATTCAATGCTACGTATTAGCAGTTCATGTAGTAATAAGGTTTTCCTTGTGTTTTACGAAACTAATTAGTGGTACAAAATAAAAATGTAGCATTTTCATTGAGTTTATGCCATTAACTAGTAGTTCGCATAGGAATAGATGAGGTTTTCCTTGTGTATTTTGCCACTAATTAGGGGTTCATATTAGAAATTCTAGCCTTTTTCTTGTGTTTTATACCACTGACTAGCAGTTCACTAAGGTACAGATGTGGTTTTTCTTGTGTTTTACGCCACTAATTAGCGGTTCATAATAGAAAATGTAGAATTTTCCTTTTTTATACCACTAACTAGTAGTCTACGGAGAAATACATGACGTTTTCCTCATGTATTATGCAACTAATTAGCGGTACATAATAGAAAGTTTTGCATTTTCCTTATGTTTTATACCACTAATTAGCGGTTCACTAAGGAATATATTAGGTTTTCCTTGTGTTTTATACAACTAATTAGCATTTCATAATAGAAAACGTAACATTTTCATTGTGTTTATGCCACTGATTAGCGGTTCATGCAAGAATAGATAAGGTTTTACTTATTGTTTAAGCCACTAATTACGGTTTAAATAGAAAATGTAGCCTTTTCATTGTGTTTTATGGTACTAACTAGTGGTTCACAATAGAAAATGTAGCATTTTTGTTTTGTTTATGCCACTAATTAGCGATTCACAAGGGTATATAATGAGGTTTTCCTTGTGTTTTGTGCCACTAATTACCATTTCACAATCCAAAATGTAGAATTTTTCTTATGTTTTGTGCTATTAAATTGAATATTTAGCAGTTTCCTTGTGTAATGCTATTAATTAGAGGTTCACAAAGAAATAAAAGAGGTTTTCCTTGTGTTTTATTTGACCAATTAGTTGTTCACGTTTGAAAATGTAGCCTTTTCATTTTGTTGTGTGCCACTAACTAGCGGTTCACAAGAGAAAATGTAGCATTTTCATTGTGTTTTATGCTACTTATTAGCAGTACTCTAGGGTATATGATGAGGTATTCCTTGTGTTTTGTGCCACTAATTAGCCATTCACAGTGGAATATGTAGAATTTCTCGCGTATTTAATTAGTGGTTCACTATAAAAAATGAAGCATTTTCATTGTGTTTAATGCCATTGATTAGCATATCGTTGGGGAATAAATGAGGATTTCTTTGTGTTTAATGCCACTAACTAGCAGCTCATAAGAGAAAATGTAGCATTTTCATTGTGTTTTTTGCTACTTATTAGCCGTACTCTGGGGGATATGATGAGGTATTCCTTGTGTTTTGTGCCACTAATTAGCCATTCACAAAGGAATATGTAGAATTTCCCCTATATTTAATTAGCAGTTCACAATAGAAAATGAAGCATTTTCATTGTGTTTAATGCCACTGATTAGCATATCATTGGGGAACAAATGAGGATTTTCTTGTGTTTAATGCCACTAATTAGCGGTTCACAATAGAAAATGTAGCATTTACCTTGTTTTTAATGCCACTGATTAGCGTTTCTTTGAGGAATAAATGAGGTTTTCCTTGTATTTTATGTCACTAATTAGCGGTTCACAATAGAAAATATAACCTTTTTGATGTGTTTATGCCACTAATTAGAAGTTCACAAAGGAATTGATGAGCTTTTCCATGTGTATTATGCCACTATTATGTGGTTAACAATAGAAATTGTAGCATTTTTCTTATGTTTTATGCAACAACTAATGGTTCAGTGAGAAGTAGATGAGGTTTTCATTGTGTATTATGCCACTAATTAGCAGTTCAGAATAGAAAATGTATCATTTTCCTTGTGTTTCATGCCACTAATTAGCGGTTCACAATAGAAATTGTAGCCGTGATGTTGTGTGGTATGGCACTAACTAGCAATTCATAATAGAAAGTTTAGCATTTTAGTTGTTTTTTGCACTAGTTATAAGCAAATCACTAGGGGACATAATGGGGTTTTTATTGTGTTTTCACCACTAATTAGCATTTTACAATGGAAAATGTAGAATTTTCCTTATGTTTTATGCCAATAATTAGGGGTCCATGATAAAAATGTAGTATTTTCCTCATGTTTAATGCCACTGATTGGTGTTTCATTAAAAACAAATAAGGTTTTCCTTGTGTTTTTATGTCACTAATTAGTGATTCACAATAGAAAATGTAGCATTTTCGTTGTGTTTTATGCTAGTAAGTAGCGGTTCACAAAAGAATTAATTAGGTTTTCTTTGTGTATTATGCCGCTAGTTAGTGGTTACCAATAAAAAATGAAGCCTTGAGTTTTATGCCATTAACTAGCATTTCTGGGAGAGTCTGGTGAAACAGTCATGCCGGTGAAGAAGAAGCTCGAAATGTCGCACTTCAGAAAGCTGGTTCACAACCAGGTTCATGCTAGGTACACCAAGGGTCAGCAGAAGCAAAAGCTGAGATGTGTACCGATAGTATTGCTTGTGAACATCAGCAAGGAGGAAGAAGATCAATTGATGGTGGACTTTGAAGAGAGTGATGACTCTGATAAGGCTCGAATCTCCAGTATCTTGAAGAATGTCACAACCACCTCCTCCAAACCTCTAAAGATTGCTTCCTCTAAGACCAAGGGGAAGATTCCAACCAAGACTAGTGATGCTCTTGCTCTGCATTAAAGAAGGAAAATGCAAGCCAAAACTCGCACACAAAGGGAGGCGGAGGCTAAGCTGCAAGTTGAGCAAAATGTTGATGAAAATGAAGATAGGCTGAGGCCAATGAGTCCCTACACGAAAGGAAGCGCAGGATGGTTTTCTCATATGACATTGAGGAGTAGGGTAAGGCCAAGAAATCTAAGGAAGAGGACTAGCTTCGGTCTAAAGCTGCTGAGAACATTCAAGACATTTTTGCCAAACTCAAGGGCACTCAGTGAAAACGTTCTGCCACCACAATGCCTTTGTATAAAAGAATGTGCATGTGGTGAGCAGCGAGGAGGATGCTAGAGACATCATCTTCCTAATTGCGAAGGAGTCAGATCCTGAAAACCCTAGCATCCCCACACATACTTTCATTCATGTTGAGGAGCCTTCTTCTCAGCATGAGAAACCTCAAGCTAACCCATCCTTAGGTCAAATAGCTAACCTAGAGGTTTCTCAAAATCCTAAACCTTCATCTTCTCCTGTAAATCCTCAAATCCCTTCTTATATAAATTCATCTATTTCATTAGGTTTTACTTCAGTAGATCCTAAAACATAGGTTCTCACATTTCTTCACCTGAAAATAGCTAAGACACCTTTTTTTCAATCTCTAGTGCATATTTCTTCAACCCCCTCTTCTCCTGTACATTCTCTACCTATAACCAATTCTTCTACAGCCATTATACCTTTTATTCCACTCAAACCAATTTCTTCAACTTACATGGTTCTGAACCTACCTTTTCTTCAAACCTATCCTCAACCTCCTTAACCCCTCTAATTAGGGAAGTTCCCAATGATGAGAATTACGCTTAGTAGGGAAAAGCAAGAGGTCAGACTGCTGTGGCAATTATAGTAGTGACGCACCTGAACCCAATAGCAAGCTAGTAATGGCTGAAACATCTTTCTTGATACAGATTTGAGAGTTAGCAAGAAAGCAATTTCTTGCACTCAAGACTGATGCTGAGTTAGATGGAGCAATAATTAACTTGCTACTAGCTCATGAATTGATAGACTTGTCATCCAGGCCTAAGGTAAAATTACTAGAATTCAAGCAGCACACAAGTGTGCCTAATGACTCTATATACTTTGAGGAGTTTGAGAGTATCCAAGGTAGCTTGTTGGTTATTCAAAATCACTTGCCAAAAGAGAGTGCCAAGAGCTTTGTTAATAAGATGGCTCTAATCTTAAACGGGTTAATGAAATTTATAGCCCAGCTTGGAGAAGCTGCTACATCTGTTCCCATGTCTACTGCAATGGCAAATGCTATTGTAGGAAAGATAAAGGGTAGAGCAGATGCTGCTACCGAGCAGTTGAGTCTCTTGAGTACCAATATGGTTATTCAAGTGACACAGATCCATGAGCTCGGAAAGGAGCAGGCCAAGATAAAGAGACAAACTAATTGCAAGATCGAGGATGTCTCCGAGGTAGCAACTACAAATGATGTGAGCCACATCATCATGAAGTTGGTCGAATCTAAGTTAAAGTTCTTGTTGGTTCATGATAATGAGTAAGATGAGGTGCTGAAGTTGTTGAAGGATATTTCAAAAAAGTTGGACAAGGCCCCTATTGTGAACCTTGATTCTCTCCATACCAAGATGGATACTTTTATGCGAGAGGTCACTGGGCACGTAACGGAGCAAGTCTTTGTAGAAATTTCTAATGAAAGCAATGGGATAGATTTTTCTAGACATGCCTATACCAAGCATGCCTCTGACAGAGCCCCTTTGCCCTTAGACTAGAATAACCATGCACTCTAAGCTAAATGACCTAAAACCAAAAGTAGAAGATCTGATGAAGAAAGTGGAATCTCTATTCATGATGGGAGAGCTTGATGGAAAAGATATCGATTACACTTCACAGTGTATAGCATCCATTGGTCCTAAAATCCTTGATATTGAATCTCAGTTGAAGATTGCACTAACAACAACGAACTTTCGAGGTCTTCTTCAGTGTTTTCAACAGTTTACATGTCAAGGTTTTGACCAGATAGCTCATCTCTCAAGATGCCACCATCTTCTTCTTAACGAATTGAATAATCAATATTTTCTCCACAGATAATTGGCAAGCAAGAGAGCTTCCAAGCTACACTCGACTCCTTTAATGCTTGTCTTGATCAAATTGTTTAAAGTCAGATAGCGAAGGGGGAGAAGGTAGTTGAAGATGCGCTCAAAATGACAAATCTCAACAAGCGATCTCTTCCAAGGCATTCTCATCCTCTTCATCCTTCTAAACAGTATCATAAGACCAATCAGGACAAGAACAAGACTGCTGGCTCTTCCTCTTCAATGCATAAGAAATAGTCTTTGCAATGTTCCATATAGTTGTAGAACTTGTAATAAGGCTTAGTTTGTAATCTTGCCTCAGGACATACTTTATGTACTAACTGAGTCATTTTCTTGATATATTAATAAAAATTACATGTTCCTACTCCAAGTTAAGAGCTTCTTAACTTTTTATATTCTATGTATGTTTCTATTGTGTATGTAATGATGTAATATAAGAAAACATATAAGAGACCAAACCTTTGAAGATAAGTTGAAGTAAAACAAAGTCCCCAATTAAAGAAGAAATCCTCTAAGTATGGGTGAGCTGAGCCGCTTGTAAAAGACTCACTCAGTATGGGGGAGCTCAACCTGAATAAGGGAAGTCACTCAGTACAAGGAAGTTTTACACTGTTTTAAGGTATTCTGAAATCTCTGAACTATTTATTCAATTAACTTCTTCTACTACATAGTTTGCTATCTATCCAAAATGGGGGTAATTGTAGAACCCAAGTTAATAGTACTTTACAGTACTAAGTAGTTTTGGAAATAGCGAACTATCTAGGATAGTGAAATTAATTGAGTACTAAGTATACTCTTAATTAATAAAGCTAATATAAGTTTGTTCAAGGGAAAACAACTCAGTTTTGCTAGATAATTAATTAAGTTATCACTTAGAGTAGGAAAAGCTGAATCTGTTAAGAGTACTACATAGTTTAGAGTTATTTCACTCAGTTCGTGATGAGTCCTACTTTTAAATAATTAAAAGCACTTTATTTCACATGTAGAGACTTTATGACACATGTGCTTCCAATAACTTCTATGAAGGAATAGAATATTCCTTAATTGCTTTTCAAAAGAAAAGGCACTGAAATTAATGAAGATTCCAGTGGTCCTCATAATGCCAAAAAGTGTTAGTACGGAATGTCAAGGATTCCTCAGTACATCCAAGTAGAAGGAATTTTCTGTCATGTGCCATGTCTTAAGTGTCTCCGCATGACTCTGTCAACATCAATAAGGTCAACCAATTGGAAGACTCCACATTGCATTCTAACACGTCTCTCTTAGAACCAAATTTTACTTGAAGATAAACAAGATTTTGTCAACAGAATTTTATCATGCCTCGAACTTAAAATTTCTATTTCTAAACATCCTGGAATCTATCTCCAATGAGAAGATTCGAAAGATTAGAAGAGATGAGAAATTGAAGATCAATGATCTCGTAAAGTTTACAATGGCTACTTCACAGAGCTTCAAAGTATAAATAGAAGACTAGAGCAGATGTTCAAACTTTGTGAATCACCTTGAAGAGCTAAAACGCTACACAAATTACTATAGCTTTCAAAGAAATTCCATCGCAAGCAATCAGCAAACAAAAAAAGTTCATATCTATTTGTAATAGAGAGATCTACTTAGATTAACATTGTAAGGATTCAACTTTTCTACAAGTTGAGTTCAGTTTGCATTTCTATTTAATCTGAGTGTCAATTTGGGAAGGGTACCCAAATTGAGTTGAGCGTAGTTAGAAAGGAGGGTATTTTCTGTAATCATGTCAACCCATTGTAAATGCTTCTTCGCCTATTAAATGAACAACTTACTAGTGGATTAAAGCTCGGAGATGCTATATGGGGACTAGGGGTAGGCTCGGGGCCGAACCAAGATAAATTTCAACTGTTGACTTTTTATCTTTAAGCCTTAAGCTTTATCAGTAATCAGCTCATTCATCTCTCTCTCATTCATTTATTTATTTGTTATCAGATTTGTGCTGAGTATTCTTACTCAGCTAAAGACAGCAAAGCTGAGCAGTTTATACGTTTTTATATCGCACTCAACACGCTCTCTCAGCATGTATATAAAAATTGAACTTGGCAAATATCTTTTAAATACTTAAATGTAACCAAGATTAAGCATTCACCCCCTGCCTCTACTGTTGTGAAGAGCCTGTTTTCAGACCAACAGAATTGATGAGGTTTTCCTTATGTATTATACCAATAATTAGTGGTTCACACTAGAAAATGTAGCATTTTCCTTATGTTTTAAGCCACTAACAAGCGATTCACTAAGGTATAGATGAAGCTTTCCTTGTGTTTTATACCACTAAATAGTGTTAACGATAGAAAATGTAAAATTTCCTTTTCTATGCCACTAACTAACAATTCACAAAGGAATATATGAGGTTTTCCTTATGTATTATGCAACTAATTAGCGATTTACAATAAAGTTTTACAATTTCATTCTATTTCATGCCATTGATTATCGATTCACTGAGGAATAGATGAGGTTTTCTTAGTGTTTATTCCACTAATTAGCAATTCACAACAGAAAATGTTACCTTTTTATTGTGTTTTATACCATTAACTAGCAATTCACAATAGAAAACGTAGAGTTTTTATTATGTTTGCACAACAAATTAGTTGTTCACAAGGGGATATGATGAGGTTTTCTTTGTGTTTTGTGCCACTAATTAACATTTCACAACAAAAAAATGAAGAAATTTCCATATGTTTTTGGCCACTAAAAAGTAGTTTACAATTGAAGATGTAGCATTTTCCTCATGTTCAATTCCCCTAATTAGTTATTCACATAGGAATAAATGAGGTTTTCCTTATGATTAATGTAACAAAATAGTGGTTCATAATAGAAATTATAGCCTTTTCATTGTGTTGTATGCCACTAACTACTGATTCAAGAAAATGTAGCATTTTCATTGTGTTTTGCTCTACAAATTAGCGCTACTTTGGGGATATGATGAGCTATTCCTTTCGTTTTGTGTCATTAATTAGTTGTTCACAATGGAAAATGTAGAATTTCCCTTGTATTCAATTAGCGGTTAAGAATATAAAAAAGTAGCATTTTCATTGTGTTTAATGCCACTTATTAGAGTATTGTTGGGGATTAAATGAGGATTTCCTCGTGTTTTATGCCACTAATTAGTATTTCACAATAGAAAATGTAGCGTGTTCCTTCTACTTAATGCCATTAATTATCGTTTCATTGAGTAATAAATGAGTTTATCCTTGTGTTTTATGTGACTAACAAGCAGTTAAAAATAAAAACGATAGCAATTTTGTTGTATTTTATGCCACTAACAAGTGGTTCATAGAGGAATTGATTTGGTTATCCTTGTGTATTATACTAGTAATTAAGGGTTCAAAATAGAAAATGAAGCCTTTTCCTTTATTCCATTAACTAGCTATTCACTAAGTATTAGATGAGGTTTTTCTTATGTATTATGCCACTAATTAGCGGCTCACAATAGAGAATAAAGCATTAATGTTGTGTCTTATACCAGTAGCTAGCGGTTTACAATGGAATTGATGAGGTTTTCTTTGTGTATTAGGCCACTAATTAGCCATTTACAATAGAAAAATAAAGCCTTTTCCTTGTGTTTTATGCCACTAACTAGCGATTCACCGAGGAATGGATGAGGTTTTACTTTTGTAATATGCCACCTATTAGCTATACATAATTGAAAACATAGCATTTTCCTTGTGTTTTATGTCATTAACTAGCGGCCCACAAAGGAATACATGAGTTTTCCTCATGTGTTATGCCACTAATTAGCAGTTTACAATAGAAAATGTATATTTTTCTATGTGTTTTATGTAACAAACTAATGGTTCACGGTGAAATAGATGTGGATTTCAATGTGTGTTATGCCACTAATTAGTTTTTCACAATAAAAAAGGAGCATTTTTTTATGTTTAGTACCACTGATTAGCGATTCACAAGGAAATAAACAAGATTTTTCTTGTGTAGATTGTCACTAACTAGCGATTCCCAATAAGAAATGTACCATTTTTGTTGTGTTTTATGCCACTAATAAGTAGTTCATGGAGGAATTGATGAGGTTTTCCTTGTGTATTATGCCACTAATTAGAAGTTCACAATAGAAAATGAAGCCTTTTCCTTGTATTTTATGCCAAAACTAGCGATTTAGTGAGGAATAGAATAGTTTTTCCTTTGTATTATGCCACTAATTAGCGGTTCACGATAGAAAATGAACCCTTTTTCTTGTGTTTTATGCCACTAAGTAGCAATTCACTAAGGAATAGATGAAGTTTTCTTTGTGTATTATGCCACTACTTAGCAGTTCATAATAGAAATTGTAGCATTTTCATTGTGTCTTATACCACTAGCAAGCGGTTCGTAGAGGAATTAATGAGGTTCTCTTTGTGTATTATGCAACTAATTAGCAGTTCACAAAAGAAAAGTGAAGCCCTTTTCTTGTGTTTAAAGCCACTAACTAGCGATTTATTAAGGAATAAATGAGGTTTTTCTTGTTTATTATGCCACCAATTAGCTGTCAACAATAGAAAATTGTAGCATTTTCTTCTATTTTATGCCACTAACTAGTGGTTCATAATAAAAAATATAGAATTTTCTCTGTGATTTAAACAACTAACTGACGGTTCAAGGTAGAATAAATGAGGATTTCAATGTGGTCTATGCCACTAATTATCGGTTCTAATATAAACGAGATCAATTTCCTTGTGTTTAATACCATTGATTAGTGATTCATAGGGGAATAAATGAGGTTTTCCTTGTGTATGATGTTACTAATTATGACACAATAGAAAATATAGAATTTTCCTCTTATTTTATACAACTAACTAACCATTCACTATATAATAGATGAGGATTTTGATTTGTGTATTATGCCATTATTTAGCAGTTCAAAATACAAAAGGAAGCATTTTCCTTATGTTTAATGACACTAATTAGTGGTTCATAGCAGAATAAATGAGGTTTTCCTTATATATAATGTCACTAATTAGCAGTTCACAATAGAAAATGTACCATATTCATTATGTTTTATGCCACTAACTAGCGTTTCATAAAGGAAATGGTGAGGTTTTCCTTGTGTAATATGCCACTAATTTATAGTTCACAATTTTCCTTCTTTTTTATGTCAGTAACTAGCAATTAACTAAGGAATATATGTTGTTTTCCTTATTTATTATGTCACTAATTAGCGGTTTAAATTAGAACCTGTAGCATTTTCATTGTGTCTAATACCACTAGCTAGTGATTCACGGAGTAATTGATGAGGTTTTCATTTTGTGTTATGCCATAATTAGTGGTTTACAATAGAAAAGGGATCCTTTTTCATGTGTTTTATACCACTAACTAGTAGTTCACTAAGCAATAGATGAGGCTTTCTTGTGTATTATGTCATTAGTTAGCAGTTCACAATAGAAAATGTAGCATTTTCCTTGTGTTTTTTGACAACTAAAGAGTGGTTTACAGTGGAGTATATTAGGATATTGATGTGTTTCATGCCATAGAAAATGTAGTATTTTGCTTGTGTTTGATGCCATTGATTAGCATTACATAGAGGAATAAATGAAGTTTTCCTTGTGTTTTATATCACAAATTAATGGTTCGTAATAGAAAATGTAGCATTTTCGTTGTCTTTTATGCTACAAACAAGTGGTTCACAAAGGAATTGGTGAAGTTTTCCTTGTATATTGAACCATTTAGTAGCGATTTACATAGAAAATGAAGCCATTTCCTTGTGTTTTATACCACTAACTAGCGATTCACTAAGAAATTGATTGGTTTTCCTTATATACTTTGCCACTAATTAGCGGCTCAAAATATAAAATGAATAATTTTCCTTCTATTTTATGCCAATAATTAGCGCTTTTCAAAGGAAAAGATGAGGTTTTTCGTGTGTTTTATGCCACTAATTAGCGTTTCACAATAGAAAATGTAGCATTGTTCTTGTGTTTATTTCTACAAATTAGTAGTTCACAAAAGAATAAATAAGGATTTCCTTGTATTTAAGCCACTAATTGGAGGTTCAAAATAAAAAATGTAGCCCTTTCGTTGAGTTTATACCATTAACTAGCGGTTTACATAGGAATAGATAAGTATTTCCTCGTGTATTATCCCACTAATTAGTTGTTCACATTAGAAAATGTAGTATTTTCCTTGTGTTGCGCCACTAACTAGATGTTCACTAAGGTATAGTTGAGCTTTTCCTTATGTTTTATGCAACTAATTAGTGGTTCACAATAAAAAATGTAGAATTTTCCTTTTTTTATGCCATTAACTAGCGGTTCACAAAGGAATAGATGAGTTTTTCCTTATGTATCATACAACTAATTAGAGGTACACAATAGAAATTTTTGCATTTTACTTGTGTTCTATGCCACTAATTAGCAATTGAATGAGAAAAATATGAGGTTATCCTTGTGTTTTATGCCACTAATTAGTGGTTGAATGAGAAAAAGATGAGGTTATCCTTGTGTTTTATGCCACTAATTAGCATTTCACAACTGAAAACATAGCATTTTCATAGTGTTTAATGTTAATGATTAGCGGTTCACGTAGGACTAGAAAAGGTTTTCCTTCTTTTTTAAGCTACTAATTAGCAGTTCACAATAGAAAATGTTACCTCTTTGTTGTGTTTTATACCGCTAACTAGCATTTTACATTAGAAAATGTAGCATTTTCATTATTATAATGCCACTAATTAATGGTTCACAATGAGATATGATGAGGTTTTCCTTGTGTTTTGTACCACTAATTAGTATTTCATAGAGGAAAGTGGAGAATTTTCCTTGTGTTTTGTGAAACTAATTAGCTGTTCACAATTGAAAATGTAGCATTTTCCTTGGGTTTAATATCAATAATTAGCAGTTCTCAAAGGAATAAATGAGGTTTTCCTTGTATTTTATGTCACCAATTAATGGTTCATAATAGAAAATGTAGCCTTTTCATAGTGTTGTATGCCACTGACTAGCGGTTTACAAGAGAAAATGTAAAATTGTCAATGTATTTTACACTTAATTGGCGAATAACTAAGGGATATGATGAGGTATTCCTTTTATTTTGTGCCACTAATTAGGGCTTTACAATAGAAAATGTAGAATTTCCCTCGTGTTTAATTAGCGATTCACAGTAGAAATTGTAGAATTTTCATTGTGTTTGATGCCATTGATTAGCTGTAGAACTCAAGTTAATAGTACTTAATAGTTTTGGAAAAAACAAACTGTCTAGGCTAGTGAAATTAATTAACTACTAAGTTGATTCTTAATTAATATTGCTGACTTGAGTTTGTTTAAGGGAAAGCAACTTAGTTTTGCAGGGTAATTAATTAAGTTATGGCTTAGAGTAGGAAAAGCTGAGTCTGTGCAGAGTACTACATAGTTTAGAGTTATTTCACTCAGCTCTTGCTGAGTCTTGCTTTAAGTTAATTAAAAGCACTTTATTTGACACGTAGTGATTTTATGAGACATGTGCTACTAACGTCAGCTGTGAAGGAACAGAATATTCCTTAGTTACCTTTTAGGAGAAAAAGGCTGAAATTAAGGTCCTCACAATGTAAAAAGTGTCAGTACGGAATGTGTGGAGATTCCTCACTATAGTCAAAGTAAAGGGAATTCTCTGTCATGCGCCACGTCTCAAGTGTCTCCGCGTGACTCTGTCAACATTAACAAGATCAACCAATTGGAAAACTCCATGTTGCATTCTAATGCGCCTCTCTCAGAACCAGATTGCTTGAAGACAAACGAGAAACTATCAACAGAATATTATCAAGCCTCAACGTTCAAATTTCTATCTGTAAACGTCCTAAAATCTGTCTCCAACGGGAAGATTCGAAAGATTTGAAGAGATGAGAAATTGAAGATCAGCGACCTCGAAAAGTTTACAACGGTTACTTCACAGAGCTTCAAAGTATAAATAGAAGACTGGAACAGATGTTCAAACTTGGTGAATCACCTTGAATTTCTTAAGAGCTAAAACACTAAGCATTTTACTATAGCTTTCAAAGAAATTCCATCACAAGCAATTAGCAAATATCAAAGTTCATATCTATTTGTAATAGAGAGATTTACTTAGATTAATATTGTAAGGATTCAACATTTCTATAAGTTTGATCTAGTTCGCATTTCCATTTTTATATGAGTGTCAGTTTGGGAAGCGTACCCAAACTGAGTTGAGCAGCAGTTAGAAAGGAGGGTACTTTTTGTAATCGTGTCTACCTGCTGTAAAGGCTTCTCTGCTAATTGATAGAACGAATCACTAATGGATTAAAGCTCGAACCAAGATAAATCACAAGTGTTGATGTTCTATCTTTAATCCTTAGCTTTAACAGTGCATCAGCTCATTCATCACTTCTCTCTCTGTTATTTACTCACTTGTTATCCAATATGTGCTAAGTAGTCTTACTCTGCTAAAGATTGAAGGTAAACTATGTTAGCAAAGCTGAGCAGTATATACTTTTCTATATCTGCACATAGCACACATATAAAAACTGAACTTGGCGAATATCTTTGATATTGCTAAAAGTAACCAAAAATAAAGCATTCACCCCCCTCTACTGTTGGTAAGTACCCGTTTACGGACCAACAAGTGGTATCAGAGCAGTTGCTCATCTTTTAAACTAATCATCTTTGAGTCAAGATACATAAATGGGTTACAACAACTTTAGTTCTTCTTTAAGTCAAGCCGTTCTCCTCAAGAAGGGAATGTCTGTTACTAGTCCACCTGTATTTGATGGTAATAACTATACATTCTAGGAAAATCACATGAAACATTTCATCCAGTGACAAAGCATGCAAGCCTAGCTCGCTATCGAGCTTGGTCCTAGAGTTGCCACAGTTATGAAGAACAGAGTGTATGTGCTAGTAGATCTAGAGGGCTACGACGAAGTTGACCAAAGGCTTCTCAAAGAGAATACCATAGTGATTATTTACTTACACAATGCTTTAGATCTTACTGAGTTCAATAGGATCTTAAGATGTGAAAAAGCACAGGAAATCTAAAAGAAGCTAGAGATTACCTATGAGTGAACCAATAAGGTCAAAGAGTCAAAGATTAATCTCAAGTTAAGGGAGTATGAGATGTTCACCTTGGGAACAAGCAAGGGTATTCAAAGAATGAATACCCAGTTCATTAATTTTGTTAATGAACTGAAGAGGCTTGGAAAGGAGTTCACTAAAGAGGAGCTCGTAAAGAAGATTCTTCACACTCTTACCTTAAAGTGGGATTCCAAGAAGAGCGTTATCGAGGAGGCTCATAACCTTAAGACCTATAGCTATGATGAGCTGATAGGAACCTTGCTAACTCATGAGTTATAAGTGTATAGTTACACTTATTATCATGATAATTTTACACATTAAACACTATAGTTTAAGTCATTTTTATACTTCATATAAAAAATTTCACGTGGTATGTAGTTGTTTTTTATGCAAATGCAGGTACTAGGTAAATCTTGGAAGTAAAATGATCAAAGTTAGAAATCTATGAAAAAAGAGTGAAAAAGGTGCAAAAAAATGCATGGAATTTAAGGATTTGGCAAAGGATCAAAGATGTCAAAGATCGGTAGAAATCATAAAGAGGAATCATGTGAAAAAAGGCATGTCACAATTGTGACACACATATCGCGGTCACGACTTGTTAATTTTCACAACAAAAAGTTGACAACCAAGTATTCACGGTCGCGACCTTGACGATTTTTTGGTAAACTCTTCTCTTCTTTCAACCGCCGGATAAGAATGATCAACCGCCATCAACTACCAAACGAAAAGACACCTTTTAGAAATCAACCAATCTTGAAAAGGTGCCTTTCCATTATGGATAAGATCAAACCAATTCAAAAAATCATAATGAAGCAAAGTAATTGTTCGCCAATGGACACAACTCTTCGTTTGGATAGACGCAACCCTTCGTACTCTATAAATAAGGTTCCAAACTCACAAATTTTGTAGCATGGAATGTGGTGGATAATGTTGTGTCGCATGACTGATAAGTGTGTCAGATAGATAGAGTAAAAATATCTAGATTTCGCTACATTCATAAGTTTTAGCGAGAAAATGTATAAGTGATTCGAACCTTATTTCGATCACTAGATTTCTTTACATATTCGAGGGATTGTTGTATAAGTGTAATTGCAAATCACTTATCAATAAAAGTTTTTGTTCTTCAATATTCGTTTATTCTATATTCGCAAAGAATAACATCCTAGTAGAGGTTCTGTACTAGTCGAGACCGAATTCAAAGCTAACACATGAATTGTGAATTGATGACTCCCATTAAAGTGTGGGTATGGTTTGATCAACTTTAGCTTTCACTTGCATACCTTACAACTTTGTTTTGCTTTCTACTTATACTTTCTATTTCAAATTTTATGATATGATTGTGTCGTAATGTGTATTTCGTGTTGAGTCTTTTATATTAATCAAGTTATATGCTTTTGAGTTAACTTTAAGAGTAGTTTCAGGGTTAATGAGATTATGTATAATCATTGGATCCGTGATTATAACGCTATTTAGTGAGCCAACATTTTTGGAATGGTAACTTGCTAAATATGGCTATGTGAGAGTGACCTGTACTAAGCATAGTAATATTGTTATCCAGGTTTATATAATCGTCTTAATTTGTTTGTACTAGATTTATAAAATTCATTTCATGTGTGGCTTTGCCATGAATAATTGAATATCTAAGGGTCTAGAACCGAATCTGTTAAATTAATCTAGTGTATGTAATAACTTTGATGATTTTGCATGTTTTCTTTACTATTCTTGTTCATAGGGAATATCTATATAATTTTTATCTCTAATCTTTCATACATTTGTCTATCCATCCATCATTCCAATCATCTAAAGTAAATTACATTATTTTCTTTTGTTCTGTTCCTCTTGTTGATCTTTAGAACTGGTTCCTTCCCTGTGGGATCGATATCTTTTAAACTCATCGTAACTATATACTTATAGTGGTCGCCATTTTTCTATTAAGATAAGCAGTATTGACGGCACCTGTTCGTATTTTGAACTCTTACCTTATTGGTAAAAAAGTGGGAGACAAGGTTTTTGGCTTCTTTATAAAATATAAATTCTCAGAGTCAATAGAGTCAAAACCTTGTAAATATGTTTTTGGCACCATTGCTGGGGAAGGCAAGTGCGTTCTAGAGATTAAATTACAAGAGACTATGATACGTTTTTATATTTTTATATTTTGTTTTTATTTTATATTATAGTTGGCTGTTTTTGTTTTGAGTCAAAATGTTTACTAACATGTATTGGGATAAGTTTTGTAGTGATTATATGGTTGATAACTTAATTGATACATGCGTAGATGAAATTTGTCATGTTACATCTCTTGAAGAGTCAACATCTAACTTGAAAATTTAGAATATTCCTCTGAAACCAAAAAATTGGTTAGAGAAGATATCCTATACCACCTTCTATAGATAAACCACTGTTAGTAGAATTGAAGCAATTACCTATTCACTTAAAGTATGCATTTTTAGGAAGTAACAACACCCTACCCATTATCATTTCTAGTAAGTTATCTGGTCTACAGGAAGAAGCATTATTGGAGACAATAAAGGGTAGAAAAGAAGTATTGGATGGAAAATTTCCGATATTAGAGGAATTAACCCTAATATAGTAATGCATTCTATTAATTTGGAGAATGAAAGTCAACCTAGAATAGAAAGGCAAAGAAGATTAAATCCTCACATGAAGGAAGTTGTTAAGAAAAAAAACTATTAAGTTATTAGATGCAGGAATTATCTATCCGATTTTAGATAATGAATGGGTCAGTCCTGTTCAATGTGTTTCGAAAAGAGGAGGTATTACTGTAGTTCAGAATGAAAAGGGTAACTTAGTTCCTACTAGGACAACAACTGGATGGAGAGTTTGCATAGATTACAAAAAATTAAATGCAGCTACTAGGAAAGACCATTTTCCTTTACCATTTATAGATCAAATGTTAGAAATGATATCAGGTCATGCATTATACTATTTGTTAGATGGATTCTTTGAATATTTTTAAATTCATATTAGGCCAGATGACCAGGACAAAACCACTTTTACATGTCCATTTGGTACATTTGCTTATAGAAGAATGCCTTTTGCAATGCTCCAGCTACTTTTCAAAGGTGTGTTTTTGCTATTTTTAGTAAGTATGTGGTGGATATTATAGAAGTTTTCATGGATGATTTCTCAGTATATGGAGATTCTTTTGAGAAATGTCTAGAAAATTTGGATAAAGTACTTGCCAGATGTGAAGAAACTAATTTGGTATTGAATTGGGAGAAATGTAATTTTATGGTTAATGAAGGAATAGTTTTAGGTCATAAGATAGATGAGAAAGGAATTCACGTAGACATAGCAAAACTCGAAATCATAGAGAAATTACCTCCTCCATAAATGTTAAGGGAATAATATCATTTCTAGGCCATACTGGATTTTACAAAAGGTTTATTAAGAACTTTTCAGTTATAGCTAAATCTTTAACTAATTTATTAGTTAAAGATGTGAAGTTCGATTTCTCTGATGATTGTTTAAAAGCGTTCAACACCCATAATTGTTTAATAGCACCCATAATTGTTAAACCAAATTGGTATCTGCCATTTGAATTGATGTGTGATGCTAGTTATATTGATGTTGGTTGTGTATCAGGTCAATTGTATGAAAAAAATTTGCATGCAATCTATTATGTAAGTCACTCTTTATCTTCTGAACAATGCAATTACACCACCACAGAAAAAGAAATGTTAGCAATCTTATATGCATGTGACAAGCTTAGGCTATATTTGATTGGATCTAAGGTAATAGTTTATATAGATCATGCTACTTTGAGACATTTGTTTGCTAAGAAAGATGCCAAACCTAGATTAATTAGGTGGATCCTTCTTTTACAAGAATTTGACTTAGAAATAAGGGATAAGAAGGGAAGTGAGAATACCATAGTTGATCACTTATCTCATCTAGAAGGATGATAAGGGACCTATAGGTGAAACTGGTGAAATTAATGACCTTTTTCTCAATGAAAATCTAATGTATGTTAAACATATTGTTAGTCCATGGTATGCTAACTTTGCAAATTATTTAGCTACACATACTTTATTCTCTGATTTAGATTCTAATGGTAAGAAGAAATGTATTAAGGATATTAGATCATTTATGTGGGATAACCCTTATTTGTTTAAGGTTTGTGCCAATGGTATTATTCGTAGATGTATAGATGATACTAACTTTTCTTCAGTTTTAAGTCATTGCCATGATAGCATATATGGAGGACATTTAGGA
>CATIWQ010295371.1:0-10923 GCA_949673415.1 Euphorbia schlechtendalii
ATAGCTAACACGCAATAAATTGAAAAAAAAGTTGATTGTGACACTCTAAAAAAAATCAACATGCTAAAAAAAGTACTTAGAGTGGTAGTCATAATTCATGAAGTTCAAACAAGTTGAAGGATAGAAATTTATCAAAGGAAATTTCAATGGTTTCTCATTTTGAAGAATTTCTTAAAATGGAGAATGAATACGGGGAATTATTAAGTCCAACCATTCCATATATAGCATATCTTCAAAACGGGGTTCCCCATATATAGGGAACGATCTATTCTCCATTTTGAGAGATTAAATAAAATATTATTATTTTTTGAAGAATTGAATAAAATAGCACTCCCTCCATCTACTAAATATTATCGTTTTAACTATTCACAGTTTTTAATATAACATTTAACCGAATGAGGTGATTTACTAATTTACCCTTTCATAAATATCCTATTCAATTTTCAAGACTTCATTAACATGTTCAATAAAAAAACAATTTGCTATTGTTTTAATATTGATTCCTATAGTCTTGTCTTGTTATTAGAGATTTGAGTATAATTATCTTGAAAGTTGAACAAATTAATAGAAGTATGAATGGAAAACTAAGAAAAAAATACCTTGGAAATACAAAACGATAATAAAAAGGAGAAATAAAAAACCCTCTAAAACGATAATACTTAGTAGACGGAGGGAGTATTACTTTTTGTTTATTAGTTTTTGTTTCGTAATTCTTTTCGTTTGTTTAATAATAAAATATTATTATTTTAAAGTAAATTTAATTTGAGGAATGGAATACGAGGAAAATGGTTGAAGAATAAACACTGTAGATCCTTAAAATGAAGTTTGGGAAATGAAAAATGAAGAATATGTTTGGATTTGGTCCAAGTACTTAGTTCCTGATTTGACAACTTCAATTAATTTGATCAAATACTTAAAACTAATTTTTTTTATCATTTTAAAAATACAAAAATATTCAATAATAGTAATATTCAATAAAACAGTAACTAATTACTAATTTACAGAAACCGTAACAACTAAACGAACAATGCATCAAATGAACATTTACTTTTTTATAAAAATTTCTCTTCATGGGTCTTTATTTATGTTCTTACAATATAAAGATAGTGTCATGGTCCATGGAAACTATCAACAATTAAATGTTGAGAATAATCGTTCAAAGAAAATATTTATTTTGTATATATCTCCGAGGAAATTATAATAATTAGTCTTTTGTTTCATCGTAGACAACAAATTGTTTCGTTAAATTGCCATCTTGTACTTTTTGTTTTTTATTTTGGAAAAATCACATGCATTATCTTCCAAATGTGAACTTAGTCGAATATTAATAATGTGCTTATAGTTATAGTTATAGAGATGACTGGTTTTCAAATTTTACAACTATTCATTTTCCATATTGCTTTTCTTTTGATAAATTCTATACGCCTTTTTAGCCACATTAAAAATTCCAAAATGATGAAAATGTCTTTACAAATAAATTAATTAAAACTATATACCATCCTCTTTTAATTTACCATTACAAGAATAACGAAAAAATGTCCTTATATATAAAAATATATTTTATTTTAAATTAAATAAATAATACATTAATTTTAAATAAAAATTAATATAGAAATAATAAAATATTGTATGCTAACAGGAAAAGAATGTAAATGTTTTATCAAATTCGATATAATAAAAATTAAAAAAGTACAGTTATTTCTTAGTAATTTAGTTCTTTGTTCTAACTTATCTTTTTTATTATTCATAATTGTGATTATTATTTTTTTTGATAGACTCTTAAAACTGTAATATAATTATTCAAAACACTACTCTGACCTATGCTTTATTTCTCTCTAGAGGATGATTCATTCTCAATGTCAGCGTTCGTGCAATAAAAAAATTGATCAAATAATTTTAATTATATATTAAATTTACCTAAAAATTACATTTACAACATTTTATATATACCGTATGATAACATCGTCAGTCAAAGTTTACACTCTATAATGTAAATTCAGGTTAGTTGAAATGTTGCAGAAAACGGCTCTAAATTCGTTGATTGAGGTTATAATTATGTTTAATCAATTTAAACATGCAAAAAATTTAGAATCTACTGTCCAAAGCAACAGACATACTGATATTATTGATCTTTTGAGTTTTAACTATAAAAAATCACATAATTATTATAAAATGGTATAACCGCCTTTTGAGCCTTATGGTATAACCGGTTTATTTTGTATCCCTCGTTACCTTTTTTTTATCGTCGTACTATTAATTCGTTCAACCAAATAATCTTTATTTTTATCGGTGTTACAATTATCACATCACATTGGATCCACGTGAAACAATGATTAGGTAGAGCGGAGTCTCGGTGTTATTGAGGTGGGATTTGTGACCGGTGGCTGGTATCCATTATTTCACCTTCCACCTCTATTTTACGCGGCCTTCATTCTTTTTCTTTATTTTCTTTGCAATTAATTTTTTAATCAATTGATCAATTTTTCTTTTGATCAGGAAAAGGAACTTGTTGTTGTCTTTTGTTTTGTACTGATCAAATCTTTAAATCGTTTTTGTTCTGAGAAACCTAATTTCACGATGATGACCACGGCAAATTATTCACATGAATCTTTGTAGAGTTTTGATGTGTTCACATTAATTCCTCGAAATTAGAAAATTTTGTCCTCTCCTTGGCTCAGGTTGTGCGTGGCGGTGACAGTGAACCTCAATCAACATCTCTTGTTGTTGTTAATTTAAATTTTCACTTTTAATCCAACGTAGCTCCAACTAATCAATTTTACCACGTGAATCCTATGTGACATGGGAATCATAACACCGTTAAAAAAATGGACTATTTGGCTAATGAAATTAATGGTCCGGGAGATAAAAAGAGTAGTAATGTGTATGATAGAGAGATCAAAAGTATAAACTGATATAGCAGAAGGTGGCTAGTCCTAATAAAATTATTTTATTATAGTACATTATAGTTTGACTTATTATTTATTATCCCACTAAATTTATTAGCCGGAAAGTCATTGTATTGATAGAAATAAAAAAATAAACTATTTTACTTCGAAAATGACTCAAACTTGAGATCTTTAGACTTTACAATTTCAATCTTAAATCTGTTGTGTGTACATATATATTGTAGTTGATAAACAAATTAATCCAAACAAAATGAGTTTGATAACCATTAATGTCGTGCAATTTGTTTAGAAAAAACCTGAAATAATAATATTTTAATTTTAAATTGTTGCAACATTTGAAATTTAATACCATTGTGACGAATGAATGAAAAAGTAATTGAAATAAAAAGAGATATAAGAAAAGTAGGTGTTAATGAGCGAAAAGATTTTTAAGGATCGTAATTAAGAAACAAAATAACGATTCAATGAAAATAATTAAAATTAAATGCATCACAAATTAAATGTCTATTAACTATGTATTAAATATGAATTGAATGTAGCGCAATTGATACACCTCTAAAAGTAGAGATGGGAAGTCTTAGATTCAAAACTCGCCCTTTAAAAAATCCACATTTCTCAAAAAAAAAAATATTAAATTATTTTTTATTAATTATCTCCTCGTAATAAAGTTTTAATATATTTTCTTTTATTATTTATTTTCTCACTCCATCTCCTATCTTAAACTTTGCAAGATTTCATCAATGAAAGGTGGGGCTAAAAGAAAAAAAGCAACTACTTATACATGGAAACCCCAACGATTGGGCCACGGCTTCAAACCAGCCCCTTCCCCATTATCACCACCCATGATCTTAACCACTATGCTAAGACATTAGTTTGTCAAATATTTCATTATTTTCGCATATATTATTTAATAAAAAAGATTAATCAAGAGCAAGCAATTTGAAATATAATAAATATGTCATGTAGCAATTTATGTTATCCACATCCAATCTTCAATGGCTAATCTTACCAAGTTTGTGTCATTAAGAAGAAAACTCACATGAGAATTGAGAAGCAGCTCAAGTAGAAGAAATGTTTTAATTTGGTAACATATCCAATAAAATTGGAAGTTATTTAGAGAAGTGATCCAAATGTTAGATGATGGAAGACTGTATCATCAAGATTAGAGGATGTGATGATGGGATACAAAGATAGTATATTATCAAGGAATTTTTTGGTAGATAATATTGGAATATGATTCAAAATAGGGATTTTAAAGTTTAAGATTATCTTGTAATTTGTTATCAGAAACGAGTTTAAATCTGTTATTAGATATTCAGATTTTCAAAATCAGATTGTTGATGAGTTTGTTGTATTTTTGTTATTTGTTTGGTGTAAGTGGGCTTCCATGTTTAATATATTTAAGTAGGTACTCTTTGAAATTTCATTATGTGACCATCATTTTTAATGGTAGACACATCGATAATAATATGAATTTGAAAATTTTGCCTCATTAATTTTTTGTGCAAAAATCATGTTGATAGATTATATTGGGTATTCAAATCTATTTCTTTTATGCAATTTCATTTATGATTTGCAAAGTTTATTGGTCTTACTCATTATGTCATAGTTCTAGTGATTACAGATCTCCTATAACACGCAACCTAAAATTTAATAAAATATGAACGGTAGAGTTTTCATTATCTTTTATTACTCTTTATGCTTTCATCTTGTGCGGTAAGTTTTTCATATCTTATACTAAAATAAAAATATGTTATTTTGATTTTGTTACGAGATTTTTGTATAATTTTATTTTCTCAATTATAGAAATATATTTCTAAAAACATTCATGTTTGAATGTCTGTACATCTTATTTGTAAAAAAAACATATTTGTTAAGATGTTGTTTTCCTAATATATATGGTAATAATAAATCAGAGTATAGGGCAATTTAGAAAGTGTGCAGAAGAAAACTAAAGAAGAGAGGGCCCTCAGAAAAGGTGATGCATGTGATGTTGGTAGATATGAGTTGAAGTGTAAATAATATTTTCAAGTAAGGACATTTGTTGCACTATTTAAGTAGACTATAGAGTATAGAGGGAAATAAAAACTGATAAAATTAATTCAAAATTAACCTCCAAGACCCCCGTTAAATAAAATAATGTCTTTAATTAAAAGAAATCTCATGGAAGCTTCTATTGTCTCCACCTAATTCCATTGAAAAAGGAAATAAAAAGCAAAAAATAAAATGGTGAATAGTTGAAAAGTGAGTACCTATTCTATTTTGGAATGGCCATTTTTTCATTCAGCTAGTATTTGGTGATGTCGTTTTATTGATAGTGATATTTTGCAAGAATGTATCAGTATTTTTATGTACGTTTTAAAAGTATACATACAAATAAATAAAAAAAATTAAAATCGTCGTCAAAGTACCGAGACATTCCCGCAATATACCAATAATTTGTGTTCTAAGATCATCGATTCATTATGGATTAATTTTGTTCAATATACTTGAGCTTTCTTTGTCAACAATTTTCTCCTCTTATTTAAAAAATTGTAATTCATATATGCTAACGTACTGTGATCTCTTTCCCGTGAGTTTTAAATAACATTAAAATTGTTAATACTAATGTACTACTGTATTAGTTGTGTAGTAAGTACGTTTGGTCGATGAAGCCAAAATTTGTGATTAGGTTTTAACTTTCTATTGACAAGACATTCAAGTATTAATGCTTCAACTATATTTAAGTGTAAACTTTAAAATAGTAATTGTTTGATTCATTTGTAAAATAATAAGGTATAAAGATTTATTTTGTAAGAGTGGTTGGTGGTTTCAAAAATTTTACAAAATGAGGTATTTGATTTTAGAATAGTAGTGTTACATTGCATATTTTAAACAATTTAATATTCTAATAATTTAACCTTATTATTTAAAAATTTCAAATCAAAATTTGAGTAATTTTCGGAGATTTTGTTTTATTTGTTATGATTTTTTAAAGTTTGTTATTATAATTTAATTAAAAAATATTTGCAATATTCCAAAACTTACAAAATATATTACTGATTTGCATTGTATTTTTAACATTCCACAAAAATTCAGATAAAAACGTACAAGATACCCATTTTTCATGATATAATTTAGTATTGAAAATACTCTTTTTGCAAATTATTTAAAACCACAGATTTCTTTTGGCAAAAAAACTTCTTCATGCCCTGTTTTACAAATGAGTGAAATTATACCGTAGTTTTTAAAAAAAAATTTCTATATTTATTTTGGCTAGCCATTCTTTCAATTTTGATTAATATTTGGCTAGCCATTCTTTCAATTTTGATTATTATACTGAAATGACTAAAAAGCATGGATGCAGTGCTAGTACTCAAATTTGGTTCTTTCACTTTATTCAATGCCTAAAACTCTAAGATAAATTCTACAGAGTACATATGTAAGTTATGTGAAGAATTGTGCATGTTAGTTATGATGAACTTTGTTCTAAAAAATTCCAGTAAATGCATAGTATGTAAAGGGAAATCGGAACATTTAACTATATGGAATGATAAATCTTCTTGTTACTCTAGCGGTGAGTACCCCTTGGTTCTTTTTATCGTCGATCAATTTAATATTAATGTTTTCATAATCATGATAAATATTAAACCAGTAACGATGATAGTATGCGATACTACTGATTCTACTGATCTTTAACCAGTAATTTTGTTAGACATTTGATTTTATAAAATGCATTAATCTATGTGTGTATAGATATAATTCTATTATAATAGTATAAGAAACTATGTTTCATTTTATATCATTGGAAAATGTATTTTAGATACTCATTTTTAATTTGAACATATCATACTCGTACATTTTTTAGTAAATCATACTAGAGTTAGCAACAATATGTAATTTTAACGGTAGAAACAAGAGTATAATATGGTATTAATAACATTATTCAATACTAACTCTTTGGTGGTGCATTTATACCATTTTTTTCTTGCATTTTTTTAAGAAACATATGATTGAATTTGTCAAATGCATTTTAATTAGACATGGAAAAAATGTTTGTTGGGAATTAAATGCATTCTATTCATTTACTCAATTCTGTACCTAATTAGTAATTAATATGCACGAATTTTTCAGCACCGGCAAACTGCACCATTTAATTGGAATAAATTTAGGGTTATTTGTTCCAGTTAGTTGTTGTTATTTGTTGCGGTTGATGTTATTTATTTATTACAAGTATTTTCAAATTTTTCATTTTAAATTTTACTCCAAATTTTATTTTACACTTGAAGTGGATATAATGTTCATTTTTCAATTTTGTCACTTAAAATTTCACTTCAGACTTTAAAAATATAAATATAAAAGTAATAATAACTTTTTTTATTATTAATAAAGGATTAATATAATTCTTAGAATATATTTAAAGTATAAAAACTACAATTATGGAGTTCTAAATTAAGAGCGACACATTTCTCATTTCAAATAATGGAGTGGAGAATAGAGCAAGCTTGGAGAATTACTTGACCAAAATTGTAGAAAGCAATTGAATAAAACATTTAAAATTAATCAATTTGGTGTAACTCAATTAATACATCTTTCAAACGAGAGGTGTGAGGTCCTGGTTTGGAAGCCCTCCATTTTCAAAAATCAATTTTTCAAAATAAAAAACACTTAAAAATTAATAAACTCAATAACAACTAAATTCTCAAAATTAATTATATTTTCACAATCGACGAAAAATCATTGAAGGCAAACCCAACAACTCGAGAATTATATACAGCCATGCGATTAAGCATGTACTTGAAATAGCAATTAGTAAGAGGTTATGTAAGTCATAATTTTTTACTTTTACCAAACTATATAATAGCATTAATTATAAGAGCGAGGCCGGGCAACAACAACAAGTAAATATCTTCATCAAATCATTACCAAGTTGAGAATACTTTCTTGCATGTTTATTAAATATTTTATTACTTTTTTGGTTGAGGGTTCCACTTTCTACATTATTATTTTTATGAAAATGAAGTATGGGGTAAGAGTTTGATAGAAACATAAAGTCATAATAAACTAAGTGATCCTTTGGCTTGATTATGAATCCTAATTTTTACCTAACAAAGTTTCTAGAACTGATTTCTAACTAATTCAAACTTTAATAATTGATATTTCCATTTTAAAGTCAACCTGATTCTTCATATTAGATATTTTTTGTTTCGATTTACATAGTCATGCTCTAATCTACAAAAAATATACATAATTTTGCATGTATTAATTGAACTATACCCAATTAATCAATGTTACTAATGATATTAAATTAAAAATTCAGAATACACATGTGCAATTTTCTCTGTACAGTAGAAATTGTATAATCCTTGAGTCTATCTACTCTGGCCAAGTGAAATAGAAGAACAAAGAAATATAGTAGGGGTATAGAAGATAATAAATTAAGAGAGTTTTTTTTATCAGTAATTATATTAAGCGAGTTAGGTAGAGAGAAACGAATAATAATGTAAGGTTGGTAGAGAAGAAGGGTGTTGTGGTACTACAAGCAGATTTTAGTTTATTCAAACTTCAGCTGAACAATTGTTTTTATTTCTTTTTTCGGTAATTCTATATACACTTTACAAATTTCATCATTCACCTTTAAGTAGTTTGATCTCCACCATAAGATGAAAATAAGATGAAGGGTGAAGATTTCGTCAAACAATTAATGTCGATATAAAATTATTGTTTTTTTTTTACAACAAACAACAATTTTAACTGTTTGATTATAATAATATATAACATTTTTTTAAAAAAGATCAATAAAAGTAAACATCTATCGGCAATGACTAACCACCGCAACAACTAAAAGCAACGGATACAATCCGGTTCTTTATAATTTATAATACAGAGTAAATAAAATAAAAATTGGATGCATGATAGTGTAGTTGCTATTATTGGCCATTGAAGAGATAGGTTACCTACCACTCCCTCTCCTCCTCTCGCTGCTTATCCATTTCTTATCTCACCATAAATCAACTCATTTTAATTTTTTTTTTCAATTAATAAACACAACCCAACAAATAATTTATTTTCGATCCAAAAATCATAATAATAATTATAACAACTTTGACATGACAAGTTAAATTAGCCCATAGTGGACCAATCTTGTTGGAAGTGATTATTATTAAGTGAGGTTGAAACTGATTCCATGGTAATAGGATTTTACATGAGAGAACCCATAAATATTGTTAAACGTATATGTAACACCAAATTTATTGACATATGTTAAGTTCTATATATTTTTCTAAATTGAATTCATTTGTTTCTCACGTATAATCTACAGCAAACGAGAAAAAAATAATCTATATACTTATATACTGCTATCTTAATTTGTTTAGTGAGTTTTGGATTAATTTTTCGCGTGTTAAGCCTTTCTATCTCAAAATATTTAATATCAGTGCCAATTAATAGTTAACATGCTATAAGCAGTAGTTAATTTGTACTATAATTAAGTGGGTGATTTTTTGTATGAAATGATTAATCTATGATTAAAACGTAGATTTATGACAAATAAAAAGCTTCTTATCTTTGTGTTCATGCAAATATGAGTACTTTATTAGCTTTTGTGAGTTGGGATTAGAGGATTCGGCAAAAAATGTATAATAATTAATAAGATTATTATTTCTACTTTGAATAATTATAAACCATAATTATTTGGGTAAGACAGAAGAATACACTAAGTCAGCCCTTTACTTAAAGGGCAACCCATCTATTAGCTTCACTAAGCGATCACTTAAAATTTTAAATTTTAATCACGAGATCAATGCATAACCTTTTCAAAAGAATAAAATTTAAGTTTCGGAATGTCTTAAATTATTGGGTTTCCCAAAAAAATTTACTGTTATGAATAGATCAAAATTCGTCTTCATCACTAATCCAATAATAATTATATCTGTTGTCAAAGTTGAAGTCGGCTGCTAATCCGATAATTGTCTTACAATCAGTAATTACGGTTTTAGTGCATAGTTATACTAAATTAAAACAATGATATTTTTTTGTCCAAAATGATCCTCTTTTCAATTTTTGATTAAGACCCTACTAATACTACTATTTAGATTAGATTATTAATCAGCTTCTTAATTCCATCTGGTGGTAGATGCCATAAATAGCACCAGCAATTAATAAGACAACACTGACAAACCCAACTTCCTCTTCATTTTAAAATATGGAACAAGGATGGGTGATAGCCCCTTAACTGATTTTAATTTGCAGTACTTAAATCCAGATAAGTCGAATAGTGAATTGGATATCGGTTGTGGAAGTAAAAACAATGCAACAATGAATAGTTATAATAGTATAATTGAGTTGACAATGCAGACTGGCTATAAAAAAATGAAAACCCATATTAGTTCCGGTTAAAACGATATAAAATCTTAAATATGATAAAACGAATTCAAATTATCTAAATGAATATATTTGTTGCTTAAAATTGTTTTTGACAAAATTTGATTTTGAAGAGGATGAGATTCGAACCCAAGACCCCATTCCTGTACTTTCGGAAGAAGTGTATCAATTGAAATATCAAATTACAGTTGTGGTGCTTAAGTTTTGAAGTTGGAATTAAATTCATATATAACAAGTTAATCAAGAGTTGAATCAGATCTAACTACCCCTTGAACACCCCAACTATATAAAATAAAAAACAAAGAAAGAAAGAAAAGGAAACTGAAGTATAATCAATTATAATCACTTGTATGTATATAATATATAAACAATATTATACATGTGTCTACTGCTACCCCCATTAATAAACCTACAAATGGAGTAAAAATTGAAAAAAAAGGGAAAAGAAATATGACACAAATTAAAAATCGAATCCTTTTCTCAATTCTCCCCGTCAATTAATAAATTTTTCCCCGCTACAAGTTGCAGAAAAACATACTTAGTTTTTTATTTCATTTCCAGACTTCTGTAATCCAAAACACCACTTTTAAGACCTAAGAAATCATAAGCAGAATTGGAGTTAGCAGTACTGGTAGAACCCATGACAAAATTACAG
>CATIWQ010295469.1:0-34126 GCA_949673415.1 Euphorbia schlechtendalii
TATATATTACATGTATTTAGAATATCTAGACTTAATTTAGCCTTAATAAGAATTGAATTAAGAATATATAGCTTTATAGTATTAGTCATGGTACTCAAAGGCGCACCTAGGCTCCATGGCTCACCCCTCACCTCAAACTATGGCGAGACACGCTATCATTTATGGCGATCCGAAGGCGCGCACCTTTTTCAGGGTGCAAGGCGGGCCTTGATAAGCCTTTTACTGATTAGGTGCATACTTGCCACATCCTTCAAAAAATAAAAAATAAAAAAAATATAAAGAAAAACTTATAATTGAAAGGAGAAATAAACCTATCTCTTTTAACGTTGCAGCCGTCTCCCTCTTTGGCAGTGATCGAAACGGAGCTCCAATTTCCGGCGAGACAACCATTCAGGTTAGTTTTTCTTCTCTTTTATGGTCGTTTTCTCTCTCTCATCCTCCTCTGCTCACTGTTTCCTCTTTCTCTCATCTTCTCACTGATTTCTTTTCATTTTTTTCAGTCAACAATAGCGTCCCCTTCTCTCTGTCCTAAAATTCCGTCGCCGTTGGCTTGAGATTCTCTCGTCGTCGCCGATTAGAACTTCTGGTGTGTGATTCTGATTTCTTTATAAATTTTTTGAGTGATTCTGCTTCTTAATTAGTTTTGAGTGATTCTGCTTCTTTCTTTAGTTTTGAGTGATTCTGATTTCTGTAAATTGATTCAGCGAATGGTTTGACTGATTGATTTGAGAATGGCTTCCGAATTTCTTTTATTTAAGTAACTTATTTGTTTGAGTAATTTATTCTGATTTTACCATAACTTTTTTGATTACAGAATGGCCTCTGAATCTAATGCATCATCTCAATCCATGGATTCCATACATGATATTATATCAACTGCAAGATGTTTAATTATAAGATATTAATGGATTGTTAATGTTTTAGGTTTTAATTGAGTTTTTTATATTCTGTGGATTGAAAATGATGATGCTATATGACTTCTTTTGTCATGGATTATTAATTTTTTATGTTTTAATGTCTTGAAGTAGTCATATTTAATGAATTTTAATACCTATAATTTTTTTTGTTGAATTTTATACACTGCACCTTTTTAGCACCTTTTTTGCGCCTTGCGCCTAGGCTAAAGGCTCGTGTTTGCGCCTTGAGTGCACCTCGACGCCTTGACTACTATGGTGTTAGTTAAACTCTAAAAATGAATGTAAAAAACAATTTATGCAAAATTAAACCCCTTAAGACTTAGGCGCACTTGAGGTGCGCCTTTTAGACACCACCTTGCCTGTCATATGCTGAGGCTCTAAGGGTGGCGCCCTTCGTGAGGCGTGACTTTAACAACTATGATATTTATGTGTTATAAACAAAAAAAGTTGAGACATTTGCAGCCTATGATTGAAGTGTTGAATGTTGAAGTTGTAAATGAAAAGTGTTGTATGTTGAAGTTGTACTTGAAATGATGTTGCACTGATTGGCAGAAATATATAGAAAAAGTAGAGCTTTCTTCTTTTCTTAATTCAGATTTGTATCTGCAAACCTTAAATCTTTGATGCTTAACTTTCTCCTCTTGACTTATTCTATTAGTTTATTAGGATTCCAATTGGCTACCTTTCCTATTTTATGCTTAAAGTTCTTCTTTTGATTTATTCTTAATTAGTTAATTAGGATTCTAATTGGCTAACCTTTGCCATGCTAATTAGAATTTTGATATACTTAATCTACCTATTTTCTCTCATTTCCATGATAAAAATTGTTCTTAACATTTATTGCTGATAAAAGGCATTCCTATACTATATAGGTTTCTTTCCATTATTTCGTGTTCAATTTCAAAATTCATACTAGTGTTTAATGAAGTGCCGACTTCGGCATCTCAATTCTGGCCCGAGGTGATTTCTTAAGCGATGCTTCTTTGAAGACAAGTATCCGCCTCACATGGGCTCTCAAGCGATTGCCTCAGAGCATGGTGATACCACTGTGATAGACTACAAGTTCTGCTCTTTACCTTATTGTCTGTAACTCGATATACAATATGTTTTAATTGCTTAATTCTTGGTGGCTGCTTTGTTTCTGTTTTTTAAGTTGAATCATTTTCTAGAAATGAAGTTTATGCATTTGACCTAAAGATGTTAATGAGTTAGGTGGTTCGCCAACAGTTCGTGTTTGTCCCGGTTAAAGCTCAATTAAAGCTTGGCTTATAGAGCTCAAATAGAGTTCGAGATCGGCTCGAGACACTACCGAGTCAAGTCAAGCTTCCCAGTAATCAACTTGAAATCTCGCGAGCTGGCTCGCAATGTTTATATGTTTTAAATTCTAATTTGCAGCACAAGTGTTGTTAATTGTTATATAAGACTCTTATAGGAAAAAATAACTTATCAAAAATATTTAATTCACTCATACATGACGTAAGACCAAGGTGGATAAACTAATATATAAAAATGATGGTGGTAGAATTTAGGCGGAGTGCAATTAAACGTGAGAAGGCTCACTCAGTCTGGTAAGCTCGCGAATTTGAGCTCAGCTTGTTATGAGCTAAATCTGAGCTCAAACACAAAGCTTGAAGAGCTTCTAGCTGAGCGAAGCTCAATCTTTGTCATTAAGTTTGAGCTCTGTTCTGCTTGTTAACATCCCTAATTTGACCCTACTTCATCTGCGATAAAAATGAATCTTAAGCTAACATGTCATGTTGCGAGTCCTGCTGAGCGCATATCTGCTGACTAAGTTTATCCATGGACTGAACAGTTATCATGGTGGAAAAACTTCTTGTTTTTTATTTCTTTCTTGTTACAATGTTATTCTTCGATTGCAACTGAAAAGCCTGTAAACTTTACTTGTGTTCTTATTAAGTGTGTTCACCTTATTTGGTTTTCTAAGTATAGACAGAAGCTTGAGGCCATAGTCCATATAGGATTACTTTCACGTTAGATTTCACCATATTTATGTAAAGCTGAATGCTCTGTTTGGTTCTGACTCTTGCGCTTAACAGTGTCAGTATTAACTAACTAGTTGTGTCCGGGTTTTTGTTTTTGAGCTGTCCAAAAACAACTTCGAAATTTTATCTTTTTTAACTGCCTGTAGTTCACTGTATATTATTTTCGCTGCTAGTAAAACTATGGAACACGAAAGTTGATAGATATGGTAGCCTGAGAATGAACAATAAATACTGTTAAGACCTGTTTGGGAGTGTATTTTCATTTTTGGAAAGACGCTTTTAGACCTAAAAGCAATTTTAGGGCTGCTTGGTAAAAGTAAGATTGCATGTGGTATAACACTGAGGGCTCGTTTGGTTGGCAGAAGGGCTATTCCGCGGAATAGGAGAATAAACGAATGAAAAATGTCAAATTTGGTAGAGATTTCGTCTAAAATCCGACATCGGAGAGAATAGCTATTCCTGGGTATTATAGGACTCATGGAATAGCTATTCCTCTTTGAAAGAAATAGGTATTCCGTGAATCGTATTTTACCTAGGAATACCTATTCTCTCCGATGTCGGATTCTAGACGAACCCTCTACCATATTTAACTCCTTTTCATTTGTTTTTCTCCTATTACGTGGAACAACCATTTCGCCAACCAAAAGAGCCACTAAAGATGCTTCCAAGGGAAGCAAAGAAACCTAGCACTGGAGCATTAAAAGGCTTTCACTAATATCAGTACCATTCTGGTTTATGTCGTATGCTAGCTTCGATTGATTGGTTGGACTATGTGCTAACCTAACACTTTTGTTAAAGGAATTAGGTATGTTATTTTCACATAAGTTTTTGGCTGAGTTAGCAGTTCTTTTGCTTTATAGTTTCTGTTTATTTTGCTGTTTAATTAAATGTTTTATGTCTTGGTGATGCTGTTGGAATTTTATAAGATTGGCATATAAACTCAAATGATTACTATAAAACAATACAATGCAAATTTTTATGTAAATTCTGGAACTCTTATATTTCAATCTTTGATTAACTATTTTCTCTAATTGATAAGAGTTATAACAAAAATTATTTAATATTATTATTCATTATTTTCAAAATTTTGGTTTTGCATATTTAATCTAAAGAATTATAACAAAGATTTACTTATAGCAACAAATATGAAATGTTAATAAAGATGAAATTGTAATTCGTTATTTGCTAAATGACATTACTATATTATATGAAAATGGACGTATTTTCTCTAGTTGTGTAATATTCTTAGCCAATTGATGATTGGTTAAAAAATTGTTTATTTTATTATTCAATTAGTTTAACCTAAAGAGCTTTGTCAAAGAAACTGGTTAGTGAAATCTAAACACATCTAGTTGGTAAATCAGCTGGTGAACTCTATCAGTAATTCTTGTTGTGGTAGCTTGATTCTGACGAAAAGATGATGTTGATTATCTTTTATTTATGGCATAGTTGTTGAAGGCGTGCCTGATGTAGGGCGCTACCCTTGGAGCCTCGGCATATGACAGGCAGGGTGGTGTCCAACAAGCGCGCCTTTGAGCGCCTAGGCATACCTCGGGCACGCCTATCTTAAGGGGTTTAATTTTGCATAAATATGTTTTTTACATCCATTTTTAAGAGTTTTAATAATAATATGAGGCTAGATGTTCCTAATTCAATTCTTATTAAGGCTAAATAAACTCTAATTCAATTCTTATTAAGGCTAAATAAACTCAGGTATAGATATTCTTAATACAACATTAAAAATTTACACACATATATATATACCGCCAACAATTATATTTAATGCTTTTAACTTACTTTAATATATTTTCCATCTATTTTTAAGAGTTTTTATAAAAAAATAAAATGTAGATATTCCTAATTCAATTCATTTTAAGGTTAGATTAATTCAAGACACTGTTTTTAATAAAATATGTACCTCTAGCAATTCTCTTAGTTTTTTTTTGTATGTTATTGCATCTAACTTCACTTTGTAAACAAAATATGTTTTGTAAATTTTTGACGCCTAATGTACCTCAGGCGCTTGCCTTAACTTTGGGCGAGCCTTCGGGCAAGGCTAGCCCTCTTGTGCATCTGTGAGCGAGGATCGTGATCCGATGTTAGAAAGATAGAGCAGAATTGAAGAATAAGAAGAAGAATAGAGAGACGTAGAAGAGAATTAGAAGGACCAGACAAAGGAGAGAATAAGATCGGGAGAGAGAAATAGTATTTCTTGATTATTGATTAATTGATTGTACATGCTTACAACACTAAACTTACACAGAATTGAGTAACTATGCCTAGTTGGCACATAAGACAAAAGAGTAAAACTGGTTATTAATCTATTCAATACCTAACAATACCCTCCCCTTCAAATCATTCTTGACCCAAGAATGAAAATTTGGACATATGATGAATTACTGAATCAAGAAATTTATGACCCAAATGCGAACTATTTCACCAGGAGAGGTTTCCTTGTACTAGTGTTTGTCTTTCCCCTATCGAATGGGTACAAGGCTTGATCGTCATCAGTTTTTACCTTAATTCAAACTCAGTATGTATCGTATACGTCCTTTGTTCAACCACCTCTTCTACAACCACCTCTTCTAGATGAGCAAGCTTATCACAAACATTTGCCTAAAATAGCAAGCCGAAATCAGATTGAACATCACAGAACAAAGCATTGCTATACCAGTGTGATTCCTCATAGTTATTAGATTTCAGCATTGTAGGATCAAGAATGATAAGTTGGAGAATACCATTCTTGCAACCATTTATCGACACATGATCTGATATAATGATATGCTGAAGCATCACACAATGGGCAGAATTTAATCTAAGAATTTTATCCTCAAGTGCACCATCTCTAGAATTGACATCGCTCAATGAATAATGAGAAGACTTATCTACCTTAGATTCAAGATCATGCTGCTCTTCTACAACAACGTCCACTGTATGATCATCAAGATTTCGTGCATCTTTTCTAGTGTTTCCTACTCTGGCAGTAGAAGAAATGATGATAAAACCATTTGCTCCAATTTTCCAAGATTCCATGCACATTCTCTTCTTTAAAATATCAACAGGGCCTCTTTTACTGTTGTGGTTATGACCTGTGTCAATGACAAACTCCTCCTTAAAGCTTTCATCAAACAGGTTGTGTGCAACCAAAGAATGACTTGAACTCCCTTGTAGATGAGTACCTTTTCCATCGTAGTTTGTCTTCGCTTGAGTGACTGAGAAATTCGTTTGCATTGTAGTACCCGCTTCCACCACCAGCAGCTCAACCGCAATAGCTTTGGAAATTTGCATATCCACCACTTCCTTCTTAGAACTTTCAACAAACACTTGGAGTGTGACCTGTGGTTGATTTGCAGCTACTTGAAACTCTCTTGGCTTGAGATTTCTTTTACAAGCAATTCTCGTTGCTCATCTTTCTCGTTCTCATTTAGTTCCACCTCCTTGGTTTCTGCAGCAGCAAAATTAGACTCAGGCTTATCGGACAATCTGTCAAACACCTTGCGTGCATCTTCTGCTACCAGTTTTATAGCCAAATTTTTTTCCATTTCTTCTTCACCTTCACCATTTTCTGCAATCTTGTGTCAACTTTAGTCACAACTTTATCAGATTCGTTAATTTCTTGACACCTTTGTCTTAATAATGGTTGGTGAAATGAAAACCGTCCTTTATTTTCAAATGGTTCAAACTGGGTTTTCATCCTACAACAATAGTTGTAAATGCAACGATTCTGAAGAGCAAACATGGCAGCAGTAGCACTGACTGATGAATAGAAGTAAATCCAAGCTTGAATTTCAGTAGAAAGCATCTCCATCTTAATCTTCTCCAACAACCCATAAGGAGAAAAAAATTTGATCTAGGACCTCTTTTGTGAGTGGGTACCACAGCTGGTTAATCTTAACTCGCAAAATTCAAGATTCCAAAGCAGAATAGGCCAAGAATCGAACTACTTTTGATACCAAATGTAAGGATCGTGATCAGATTTTAGAAAGAACAGAATAGAAGAATAAGAAGAATAGAGAGACGTACAAGAGAATTGGATGGAAGAGACAAAGGAGAGAATAAGATCGGGAGAGAGAGAGATGGTATTTCTTGATTATTGTTTAATTGATTGTACATGCTTACAACACTGAACTCATACAGGATTGAGTAACTAACTATGCCTAGTTGGCACAAAAGACAAAACAGTAAAACTGACATTATTCTGTTGAGCTATTAATCTATTCAATACCTAACACTGTGCTACAGAGAGCAGTAATAGGATAGTTATGATGTTCTTCATATTGGTATGGAGTTACTTTTTTCATGTCCGAAATAATCAGAATCAGTTGCTTTCAAACTTCGTTTTTGAACTTGAAATCAACAGTTGGTGTCTCCAAGTAATAGGAAACTCTAATTAGATTGTGTAATTGAGGAGGTACTCTTTACTCTTTTTTTGCTCCATTAATACAGAGATATGCTATTTTTGATCAATAATTTGGTTTTGTTTTTTTTTGTTTTTACCATAAGAATTCGGTGGAAAAAAATTGTATTATGTTTCCTTCGATGCAGTCTCCGTGGATCTCAATCTTTTTTCAGTATGCAGAGAATACAAGTTGCATAGGTTCTATTTGTATTTGCTTATGTTTATGCTGTTTGGTCATGCTTATATTCTGGAAGTTTTGTTTTATGAAGTTGGTGGTTTTTCTCCATTTGAGAAACATATACGAAAACCCAAATGCCATATGTTTCATTGTTAAATTTGTATTTACTTTTGGGGTAGTTCTTTGTTCATGTTGGAGATTGCGGGAGAACAACTGGAGTCTCAATCTTAATCTTCATTGTCTGCTTTTAAGACAAGCGCACTTTGCCGCTAATGGCTTGGACCATTTTATACTTAGCTCTACAGATTGATTATCATTACAATCTTTTGTTAAGATCGTTTGGAATGTTTACTGCATCATTTTTTGTTGATGTTTTCTCCGTTTTTTCTCCACTAAGCATCGTTCCTGCATGTTTTCAGGAACAAGCTTCTGCTATGGGTGATTTTTCGATTCAAATTAGTTCCAAACTTATCAATAGGCTTGCTGATGATGGAGAGAAGTTGAAGAAGAGAACAAAGAAAACTAAAGCTAAGAAACCAAGGGAGATATTGCATCCTCAAAGTAAGCTTCCCGAGAAGCAACTTGATGCGGATTCAGAAATTCAAAAAGGGGGAGCTGGATGGCCTGTTCAACATCCTTTGTTCTATCCAGTATCCCCACCTGCACATTTAGAGGTAGACGCAATCAGAGCTCTCATACAAGAAAGCGAAAGAGTTGTGGAAAAGTTGCAGGAGAAAGAGGAAAGCATGCTGCGAGAAGTAACAGAGCGAGCGAAGGAACTCCATGAGAAGGAATTCAAGCTTCCATACCAGAAACCTATGCCCTGTTTGGCTGAGCATGATGCATTACGGGCATGCTACAAGGAGCATGGTACCAATACCCTCAAATGTAACCCTCTCACTCGGAGCTATTATAACTGCGCACGAAAAGTTAAGCAACAAGTGAATTCAACCGCTAAGTAGAGTTTCATGGAAGGTTAAATTTTTCAAGTCATATACAATGATTTCAAGCTATAGTGGCTTGCTCGGAGAGATTAGACAACAACCATTTTTTGACCAAAATAAACCAAATACTGGTTATCTTTACTTCCCGAAGAACTCAATTTCAGAGTTTGGAACCTTCATTTGTTTCAAAAGCACAAATTAAGCTGAAATTTGTCATACTTTTTACATTTTTTGTCACATTTAATTGTCTTGTTACATAACCAGGTTTTGGCCGAGTGTTCACTTCTCCCTTCCAAATTGGAGTAAGCAGGTGGAAATCTTGGATTCCAGTCTCAATAACCACAAAAATTTAAAAATAAAAAGTTCATATAACTCGTTAAAAAATTGTCTTGTTGCATTCTTATATGCATAAGATAACAATAATGCAAGAAATGTACCATTTGTACTTATTGGATTAATCAGAGCCATAAAAAATGATGTGAACTAATCAAATGCATAGAATTTCCCTTGTTCAAATTGTTCAGTGAATGGGTTGTCTTTGTGACGGAACCGTTTATGAATATGCTGTGGCCGAATCGACACAACTCCAAACATGAAAAAAGCTATCACAAATTTTATTGTTCTAAGACAAAATCTAGGATGATTGAACGTAGATTACGATGGTATATATATGTTTATAGCTGTAAATTAACAGAGTTACTCATGAACTGTTTAATGTTCTGTTCAATTAAAGCCCGTTCAAGCTGGACTCGTTAAAAAACAAGCTTGATCATGAAAAAAAGTATGTTCGTTGTGATAAATGAGCAAAGCTTGAATAATGGGGTACTCGGTTCGAAACTCGTGAACATTCTCGATAAACGGCTCGTTGAAATACTCGTGATCTACTCGTGAACAAGCTCGTTAAAAAACTCGTGAATATGTCCAGAAATATGATTATTATAATTATAATATAAATTATAAATATATAATGAAAAATAGGTATACACGTGTATCGTAAAATTTGAGTATTTTAAAGGATTTAATTAGTTTTAAATATATAATATAGTCAAATCTTTGAAAATATGCTTGAGTTTGTTGAAAATGTAATTAATATGCCCGGTAAAAGCTTAATCGAACAAAGCTTGACTAAGCTCGACTCGGACTCGGTTTGACCAAGCTTGAGTTTGGTTCGGACTCGGCTTGACCAAAGCTTGAGCTCGATTCGATTTCGTTAAAATTTAATGAACAGAGCTTGAACAACTAGTGTTCGGGCTGGTTCGGCTTGTTTACAGCCCTATTAACATGTTGTACGAAGACTTGTAGATGTCACTGCTAAAAATGAATATTAATTTTCAAAGTCTAGTGCATCAGGAACCATAAACATGATGCCCGTTCACCTTCTAAACATTCAAAAATTTTAAATAACCCTATGAACTTCTAAACATTCAAAAATTTTAAATAACCCTATGAACTTACAAAAGGTACACTACTTTCCCCTCAATGTCACGTGTCATCTTCTGGTTGAAGAGAGAAAAATAAATATTTGAAAAATCAAACAAACCAGACTTATGGTATTGAGGGTCAAACTAATGCACTTTTTGCACGTTCGAGAGGTTATTTGAAATTTTTGAAAGTTAAGGAGTTCAATGGACGCTTAGGACAAGTTTGGATGTTCCCAATACATTCAACCATATTAAAAGTATAGGAATAGGTAGACCTATTGTACAGAAACAATTTAATAGCATATGATATTGATATTTAACAGAGCTTCGTAACATATGAAAATAGCTAATCCACCTACGGGATGAGTTATAAATTTAACGAGTAAAATTATTCTTTGTTTTGATAAATATTGGACTTAAGGGGCATCTTCAACCCCATTTCAAAAAGGGGCATCTTCAACATTTCGAAAGTGGGCATCTTCATTTCATTTCCGGTTTCAAATTCGAAAGAATGAACAGTGTCACTTCAAATTTGAAATGACACTGTTCACAATTTCAGAATATTTATTTTTTATTATTTACTATTTTTAATTTTTAAAATTAAAACTCTTTTACTTTGAATATATATTTTGAATGTTAATGTTATTTTATTTATAAAAGCTTCTTTTATTTTATCTTTTAAAAAACTACTATTTTATGGCTCGTTTTGTTGGCGGAGTAGAATATAATGAAATAGAATAGAAATTGTATGAAAAAACATCAATTATGATGCATGATTCCGACATCGGAGGGAATAGCTCCTCCTAATTTTCATGGAAATCACGGAATAGCAAGAAATAGATTTGTTTATAGTTGTGGTTTTAAAGTTTGAAGTGAAAATTGAAGATGTAAGGTTCGATAAATTTGTTTCGAAAAGGCTGATGGCATATTTAACTATTAAAAGTTTCAAACACCTCAATGAACTTGTTTAAAGTTTAGCAATTTACCCTCTCAATATCATGCTTCCGTTTTTTATTATTTGACTATTTCAAACATGTAATTTTTCCTTCCAACTAAAAGTAGACATGTGACATCGGGAATAAACTTATACACTTTTTACAAGTTGGATGTGCTATTTGAAGTTTTAAAAGTTTTATCAATCCTTTTTGAATAATACAGATAAAAGCTAACTATTTTGAAGAGATTTAAATTATATTTTGCCAAAACACTATCTACCAAAAAGTAGAATATAAACCCGTAAAAGTTGATTTGCGTAGGTACAAGGGTGGCTGACTATTGATGAAAATAACAATGAGAGCAAGGAATCCTCAATGATTGTTTAATTCCTAACAAAAAACAGACAAACAAAACATGGTCAAGTCCATTTGGGTTAAGGGTTTATTGGGCATTGAAAGTGAAGGGCATCCAGTTTGAGTCAGTAGATGAAGACCTTAACAATAAGAGTCATCTACTTCTTCAATACAATCCAATTCACAAAAAGATACCAGTTCTTGTTCATAATTCCAAATCTATTGCAGAGTCCCTTGTAATTCTTGAGTATATCGATGAGATTTGGTCCCAAAATCCCTTGTTGTCTCAACATCCACTGCACAGAGCCAATGCTCGTTTCTTGGCCAAATTTGGTGATGATAAGGTAATTGATACTCTTTCATTTCAGATATAGAGGAATTTTTTCTATGCTAAGTGTATTCTCATCAGTTCCAAGGGCAATGTTAAAGAACTTTTTGAGTCTTGTGATATAGCTGGTTCGTCTATTTGGTCTACGTGGTATATACATTATCCTATCTCTTTGGGCTATGTAAACTGTTATATTTTTTTTGTTAATTACGTTATAGATTCATTACTCATTTTGATCCTTATAGTATGAAATTGTGGGATCTTGTGTTGAAACTATTTTAATAAAATGTTGCATAGTACATAACAAAAGTGGAAAAAAGATAACAAGATGAATTCAACAAGATCTAAATAGATAACATGTATAATAAAGAAATTAAATGAAAAAACCTACGATACAACATCAAAATTTTTTTCCCCAAATTTGAAGTGTACTTAAAATATCATTGCAACCTAATTTATCATCTTATTTTTTTGTGGGACAATTGGAGCTTATTAGGGTTTGACTTTTTTTTTTTTTTTCATTTTCACCTTTAGAATGACCTAAGCCAATGTTTTTTTACTTAAAATCGGTTGATAAATGTTGAGGCCTAAGCGGAAACAAAATGAGGGGTCATTGCAAAAGTATATGTGTATACAAAAGTTCTCAACATTAGATTGAAAACAATAAAAAATTATTAATACATGTTCTATTATTTTATTGTCTACAGTAAAAATTTAAAAATAGTTACATTTCTACGTAAACAAGTTATATTTCTTTCGACTACAATAATTTCAATAAAATATCACAAAACTTTGCAATAAATATATCATTATAATCTACTGATGTAAATAACTATTGAAGGATTATTGAATAAAAAGTTTTGTCAACAAAAAATGCAAATTTATATTTTTTTTGAATCTAAATATGCGGGGCCTTGATTTGTTACTCAAGGTGCTTGTTTAATGATTAGTCACTAATATTACACTCAAACTAGAAATTTTAATAACGCCTCGAAAAATACTAATTTTCACTAAATATTCATTTAGCATTTTTTATTAAATATTTTACTAAACACTTCTTAACTATCTACCAAATTGTTGAAAATATGAGATTTTAATCAACATGTATTTATGATCATAGTATATATATTGAATTTAGAATTAAATAATTCGATTTTAATTTTGAATGAATAAATGAAATTGTCTTATTTTCCTAATTATTCATTTTTATACATTTTTTATGTGTTCCAAGCATGGTTTTTGAATCTATACTGGTTACCGAACCAGTGAAGATAGAGAATCATGAATTTATGATTCAACTTATTGATTCAGTGATTGAATCAGATTTTCTGAAAATATATTAAGAATATTATTATTTTTACATCTATAATTAATTGTATAAAATTTAATACTCATAATTCAAAATTCATGCTTCATATAAAAATAAAACACAACATAACAACAAACATATATCTTATGAAAGAAGGGGTCACTACCTTTGAAATAAACCAAATTTAGTTCAAATTAAATCATAATATATGAATTCAATAAAAAATGCTAATAATATTGTTAATAGTATAAGAAAACCAAATACCTAAAGATTACTATTAGGTCATTAAACACAATATATTAAAATTTATATATAATTAAATGATCTTTTACACAAATAAGTTAATGTTAATTTTATTTGAAAATTTTAAATTTTATTTTCTTATATAAAAAATTAAAATTGTATTTTGGAATATTTCTAAAACATATTATAGTCACTCATATTACACAATACTTTAAATAAAAGAAATAATTTGTTATATTAGTTTTGGAATTGAATAATAGCTTCATTTAAAATAATTTAAAATGTAATCTTGCAAAAGAATTAAACAAAATTATGAAACCAAATGAGTGTAGTAGCTCAATTGGTAACCGTTTGACATGCGTATGAGCGGTTGTGGGATAAATATCAACTTCAATAAAAGAATTTTAAGAAAGTAAGATTGAACCGGTGACAAGTTGAACCGGCCGGTTTTTCAGTTTAACCAATCAGTTGTTGAGTTTGTGAAGAATTAACCGGAACCATATCAGATCAGCTATCAATTCTGGTCAAACCTGATCGGACCGTCTGGTTCGGATTTCAAATCCATGGTTCCAAGGTAACTTATAATTATCATTCAAATTTATCCCGAAAATACGATAATACACAAACAAAATAAAAACTTTAAAATGTGTGGCTACTAATTTTTTAATAAATGATAAAATTAATTAAAAAATTAAATTGTTAAATTCTTGTGAAATATTAGTGAATATCCAGTTGTTATCTTTTATATATTGAGAGATGATTTTATCTCTTGGATTTTACTTTTTAGTATTTGTAATTTGATTTCTATTTATTATTTTTGGATTTAAACCTTGTAAATATTTATATTAATAATTATAATCTGATTGGGTAAATAATAAGGGAAAAGAAAAAAAAATACACTTATCATTAGAGGAGACACAGCACTCCCTTGCCACTGAGCTGTGACATTTTATTCATCAATTTTGCTTTACTTAAAAATATATCCACGTAAATATCTTCATATTTATAATACTGAAAAAATCCGAGTCCTTCTAAAGGATTCCTCAACTCGATCATGCTTAGATCAGGTCCAATTTATTTTTTATGTAAAGAAATTAATTTCATTTTGGTCCTATACTACATTGATCCGATTACGATCATCTATAGCATTTTTAAACACGTTTCAAAAAATTATTTTGGAACGATGCAATATAATTTTAAGATTTCAATAGAATAAATTCAAAAAGGGTGTTTGTTTCATTTGGATTTTTAACATGTTCCTTTGACGTGAATTAAACACCTTAATTCGATACACATTTCAACATATACGTCGATGAAACCCGAATACTATTTAACAATTTGAACCTTATCAGTATACATGTCTAAATATGTACTATTGTAATTCACGTCAAAAGATCCGGTCCTTTATATAATTACAGATAAACTTCAAAAAACTACCCCAAGATTTCACTTATTTTCAAAAAAAGATTTTGAAAGATTATAAGCTGCAAAAGAGGATTTGAGCTTTCAAATAGTTAATAAAACAAGGTTTTTTCACTTATGTCATCAGTAATAATGACGTGATAAGGGGTAATTTTGGAAAAACCCAAATTTCTTCTTCCATCTTCTCAAATTCAATAATTAAATCTTATAAAAACTCCATTGAAAACAAGTTTCTAAACTCAAAACCCAATATTTAGTCATCAATACCGCCATGAAAACAAGCTCCTGAAAATAAAAATCCAATTCTTAGTTATCAAACACTACCCATGAATATAAGCTCCTAATATCAGAAATCCAATTCTTTTTAATACTGTCAAGTGTCAACTGGTAATTAACTTTTTGAAGCTTCAAATCAAACAAAAATGGCTTCCTTATCATTAGTGTAAGAAATAAGGACACGGTGTAAAAAATCCACTAACCTTTCTTAAAGAGATATCCCCAAATATGAAATCTCTAATTTTAGTTTTTAAATTCATAATTTCTTTGAATAATTATAGCCATGTCAATCAAACAATTACAGTCATTTCAACTTTTCTCGCAAACGAAAGCAAGATTGCATGTGTAAATCAACATGCTTACTTGGGCTGTTCGATTTCAAGCACTTCAATTTCGAACAAGTCTTCGTCCTTCAATCTCTTTGAACAAGTGTAATGCCCTATGCCGGCCGAGTTTTCACCAAAAATTTAATAAACCTAGATGATGAAACTCCTCCACAACATTACTAACTAATGGAGTCCCTAGCCGTCCAATCAAACTTCAAAGGGGAGTCAAACAAAGTGATCCCCTCTCATCATTCATTTTTGTTATTGCGGTGGAGGGGCTGAAACAAATCTTTGATGCAAGTATTCGTGAAGGACTTTTACCGGGTTTCAAATTAGACGTCGTCTCTCCGGACCTCTCGCAGCTCCAATTTACGGATGACACTCTTTGCTTCCTTCCGGGCGATGAAAGTGTCATTCCAAATTTGATTAGGGTACTAAAATGCTTTGAACTCATCTCGGGCTTGAAGATTAACTACAACAAAAGCACTCTTTCTGGTATCAACATGGCCGAAGCCACCCTAGAATCTTGCGCGTCGAGGTTGGGCTGCCAAATCGAGAACCTTCCAACAAAATATTTGGGAGTTCCACTTTCTACTAGGTGTGTAAATGTTGCTTGTTTGGATCCTCTCATTGCAAAATTCAAATCGAGATTATCGAAATGGAAAGGAAATTGTCTCTCATATGTGGGTCGTGTCGTTCTCATTAAATCGGTACTTGCATAACTCCCTATATATCTAATGTCACTTTTCAAGATCCCCGAGGTTGTGAACATTAAATTAATTCGCTTAATGCGAAATTTTCTTTGACGAGGCGACATGGACAAATCCGGGATTGCCAAGGTTAGTTGGGACACTATTAATCTACCATTGAATTTGGGAGGTCTTTACATACGTGATTTCAAAGTGGTGAATTGTAGCCTCCTTATGAAGTGGCTTTGGAAATTAAAAACATGTAATAAGGAGTCCTTATGGTTTTATTTTTGTGTTGGAAATTTGGGCCTCTCAACTTTTTATGATGTGTTTAACTTGTACAAACCGAATCTCTTGCCAATTTGGTTGGGAATCATGAAATCATGCTATAAGGAAGAAAAGTTTTGGGCTGTTTTCAGTTCTAACTGCAAGACATCAATTGGAAACTGGAGGCGGATATCCTTTTGGTTCGACAATTGGTCGGCAGAGAACTCATTGCAAAATTTATTTCCCAATCTTTTCAATTTTTGCCATGAGAAACTTGCTACGGTTCATCAAGGATGCACTTTCCTTTTCGGCAGCGACCCATACAATAGACCCTTTTGGAGACGCAAACTTCGCATTTCGAAACGGGAAAGATGGGATCAGCTCCGCAACTAGATTAAGTTGACCAGCCAGGCACTTTTTCTATCCAGCAGGGACGCTTCTTATGGGCAGTAGCAACCCAACCTAGACCGATCAGCCACGCCTAACCTTCCTTACATCTTCGGATGTTTGTTCATGGAGTTTAACACCAAACAAGGAATTCTCGACAAGTAGTTTTTGCAAAGCCTTTTATCTCACCAACCAATGGACATACCCAAATGCTAATTTCAGCATCATTTGGACATCAAGAGTGCAGCCAAAAATTAAATTCTTCACTTGGCTAGTTTTCCACAAACGTCTCCCGACTAAAGTATTCCTCCTTCAAAGAGGTTGCGATACAATTATGGACAACCGTTGCCCCTTTTGCGAAGACTCGAAAAGCTTAGTTCATGTTCTGATGTTTTGTGAGAAAAGTATCATCGTTTGGCGGCACGCTTTCAAATGGTTGGGGATTAACTTCAGCTTCCCTCCTTCAATGGCTAACTTTGTTACTCAATGGCAAAGTTTCTTCAAAGTCGATTTGTGCAGAGAGTTTGGAACGAGCTTGTGGTTTACTATCGCTTGGCGCCTTTGGATTCGTAGTAACTCCTTTGTCTTTGATGGGACTTCCTTTAATGACGACCCATTTTTTACGAGTATTCACCTTTGTTGATCTTTCTTCACTTCTAGGAATCTTCATGTTAGCTTTTCCATTTTGGATGTTTTAATTAATCCTAGTGTGTAACGTTACTTTATTGATCTCGTCTTGAGATCAATTATGGTTTATTAATTTTATTTTTGTCCCCCTTAGGAAGCCGTTTTCGAGGGTGCCAACCTAGCTGGAATGTTCATCTTTGGCTTTCCTTAGTCGGTCTTTTTCTTCAAAAAAATTAATTAAAATATCATTTTGAATCTACCCATGCCGAAAAATTCTTCAATTTCTAAAACCGAACCAAGAATCAATCCTATCCGCCTCTACAATACTTAACAATAAATGGGTCACATTAAAGCTTGTAACTTTATTGAAATCCACCAACTCATGCTCCATGGATGAGCTTCTAAGGTTTTCGTGGAAGAGTTAGACATTAGGGTTTGAAAAGGGGAAGAAGATGAAGAAAATAGTATTTTTACGAAATTGCTTCTTACCACGTCATCATTGTTAACAGTGTAAATGAAAATATTTTATTTTGTTAATAGTTCGAAACATCATACCCCTTTTTGCAACCCAAAATCCCTCAAGGCCTATTTTTGAAAACGAGTAGTTTATGCTATAATTATTTCCTTCTCCATAGTACAACAAGGCATAAATGTAATTTTTCTTTTAAATTTTTTATTATTATATATGTTCAGGTAATGTCTTCTGTTTGGAAAATGTTAACAAAACCAGGAAAGGAACAAGAAGAGGCAAGTTGAGGTGATTGAGAATCTAAAATATTTAGAGGAACAAATAAAAGGAAAAAGATTCTTTGGTGGGAAGGAAATTGGATATGTTGATATTGCATTGGGTTGGCTAACAAATTTAATTCCTATAGCTGAACACATAATTGGATTCAAAGTGGTACATAAACAACAATTACCTTACTTATCAACATGGATGGATGAGTTCAAGAATGTTCCTCTCATCAAACAGAGTTTGCCATCTCATGAAAAGCTCATCGATAAGTTTCTTGCCTACATCCCAGCTAAACCTTGAAGTTGAAAGCTCGATCGTCACATTTATTCGGGTTGACCAAAAATAAATTGTTTTGTGTTGGTACAGCAAGTTAGTTTATCGATCAAATAAATGAAATCCATATTGAACAATTATTCAACGGTCTGACCACATGATAAAATATCTTATTTCACAAAAAATTAGTAGGAAGTGAAAGAGAAAACCTTACTTCACAAAATTACATCAATAGCCAACTGATAAGTTCAACCTCCATGAATTTGGATCGAAAAATGATATATTGTTTTTGTTCACAATCTTAAGGACACAAATTGATAACTTAGTAAAATATCACTAGGTGCACATGTTAGCCAACCGCTTAGAATCCAGCCTGCTAGGATCACCTTACAAGTCAAGCGCACAAGATTAGATCAAGTGGTTAAGTTATCGGCTCAAGGGAACTGCCTAAAACTGTTTGCGTCTGTTATGGAATAAAATCCAACTTAAATTCTATCTCCTATGCTTTCTCCATAAGAAAGTCAATTCATACTTAATGATTAACTCCTTATTCAGGATCAAATTCTATCCTATTTGTGAGACATCCATCTATTCAGGCAAGAGACCTAATTGGGATACAGCTCCCTCTTCCAACCAATTTAGAAGTCATTAACGTCAAGGGATGTCAATCAAGCAGGTTTGGTGCGAGTAGAGCAACCCCCATTGCCCACCCAATGCCATTGGGAGCTGTTTCGAAAATTCTCCGTTTAATGTTTCAGGAATTTTTTCGCACCCATACCAGTGGCATGAGTTCAGGCGTCTTTCAGATTATCCCTGTCCTACAATAAATTTCATGTAGTTTTGATGTTTGCTATTCATATATAGTAATAATTAGGGTAAACTTAAAAATTATAGCCTATGGTTTGATTGTTTTACAAAAAAGTTCTTGCGAAAATTTTGTTTGAGAAATGGTCTTGTAATTTCAAAAGTTAGCAAAAACTGATTTCAATTTGAAATAACGTTATATAAATGGGTAATCTTATCTATTTTAAATTGAAATTTTACAGCATAATTAATATTCATATAATACACCTTAGCGATAAATTTTAGAATTTTTTAGGAGTATAAATATTTTTTTGTTTCATTTAAAATATGATGGTAACTTGTTTTAAACATATAATATAATGGATAATTTTTGAAAATTACTCAAATTTTGATGAATAAATCTTAAATAATGTGGTTAAATTATATAGCCTTCTAGAAAATTACTATTTTTAAATGAAAAATTATATTTTTCCTTTATTTGCAAATTTTTTTAACAACAAGAACCCTTTTGCAAAGAACAATTTCAAAAAGACCTTATTGCAAAATAGTCAAACCAACAAGACATAGTGAAGTTTACCCTAATAATTATACATCATTTCTTTTATCATAAATCAATAAATTTTAGTTATAAAATATTGAATTTTAATAATTCTAAAACATAAATTGATGTGTAATAAAATAATTAAAATTTTATTTTTCTTTTATACATGAAGAATTCAATATATCTTCATCTAACATAGAAAAATCACGCTCATTTGTAATATCATTAATTTTTGTCAATAAAAATTGAGTATGAAGCTACTTGGATGATGGTCTTTAGTAAATTAAATATGAAATTCATTTAAAAGCTTATTTGTGTGTTCTTTATATTCGAGCTTATTTCAGAGATTTATTCGGGGGCGATGAGGATATTCAACGGTGAGGGATGGTTCCACCCAAATCCACCCATGTTTTTCATGGGTATAAAATATTAATCAAACCCGACCCACGATAGTGAAAGTTTTTGGTTTTTCCACATCCTTCAATTCAGATTTCACGGTTTCAGGTTTTCCCTGCCTTATTGACATCCCTGTTAATGCTTATAAAAAGGCTCCATTGGACAACATTCAAGGTAAGTTATTCTAAACACTTAAACTCTCAACCCCCTCTCTTAAATTTGTCGCTGAATTAAGCATCAGAGAGTATACGCTAATCACATGTCTAGTCTTCCATAGCAGATATATGTTTTGCAGGAACCGTCAACCATCATCTTAAGGATGAGCTTGATGTGAATCCGGCTACGCGAAGCGCAATCCAAACTCAATGAATGATCTGATCGTGAACTGAGATTTATGAAATGAAAATAAAATAAATTTATGGATAAGAAATCATAATATGATGGTTAGCAATAGCATAATCAATCCTAGTAAATAAAACGAACAATCAAGTTAACATATAGTTATAACGCAACCTTTCGAATTGGATGAAAGAACTTGTTATGGGGTTGATTTTGAATTGTCTAGCCATAATAATTGATCACAATCAAAATAAAATTTCAAGAATAATATCACAATCACTCGCACTTAAAGAAAAAACTGAAATTTCACAAAGGAAATCCGAAATTTTATTTATCATAAAAAAAGTTACTAATAACATATAAAAAAGATGTCTATATATAATACGCTATCAATGGGCACACAATTACCATAATAATGGGCACACAATAAAAAGTAAATACTTAAGTCCTATTAGCTTTAGAAAAGATTCTTTAAAGCATAAGAAAAGAATCATAATTTAAATTGAAATATAAGCTAACTACGAAGCTAAAATTTCTAAATAATAAAAATAATTTTAATTAACTAAAACTTTAACATGTAGGTAGCCCATTTGTTTTCTTCTATCAAGTTATTGATTCAATAAGAATTAGTCAAAATCTTAATGGGTTAACATGTGACTTACACATGCGTGTCTAAAGCTCACTTTAGTTAACTTGAACTAGACTAAGTCTTGAACCACCATTCCATACTTAGATCAAAATTAAGAATTCTTGTTCTTTGCTCGAGATCACTTTATTATCAATTGTTGAATATTGACTTGAACTTTGAATCATTGAAATATCTTTGATTTTCCAAATTAAAGCTACTTGAACACTCCTTGATTTGGACTTTGTAAATGGAATTAGAAAAGGATCTTCCCACTTCAGCTCCATGTCTTTATCATTTTTATGTTCAATATTTGATGTTCTTTAATTCGTGTCATTGCTTAAGAAAAGAATCATACTTTAAATTGAAATTTAAACTAGGAAACTAAAATTCCTAAATAAGAAATTAATAGAAATTATTTTAATAAACTAAAACTTTAACTTGTAAGCATCCCATTTATTTTCTTCCATCAAGTTATTGATCTGATAAGAATTGGCCAAGATCCCAATGGGTTCATGTGACTTACACATGTGTGTCCAAAACTCACTTAAGATAACTCGAATTAGACCAAGTCTTGAACCACCATTCCATACTTGGATCAAAATTAAGAATTCTTGTTCTTTGCTCGAGATCACTTTATTAGCAATTGTTCAATATAGACTTGAACTTTGAATCATTGAAATCTCTTTGACTTGCCTAAGTAAAGCTTCTTGAAAACTCTTTGATTTAGATTTTGTAAATGGAATTAGAAAAGGATCTTTCCACTTCAGCTTCATGTCTTTATCATTTTTATATTCAATATTTGGTGTTCCTTGATTCATGTCAGAGCTTGTGGAGTGAAACAAGACTGAAGATTAGTATGTGGACACACTTACACTTACTAATCTTTCACCAATTCCTAAATTGATGATATGATATTGTACACTTTGGATTGTGGTATCATTGCTCTTGGCCTTTACCCATGAAAAAATACCAATTGAGAAATCGTTCGTGCTTATGTCAAGAAAAAACAAAGCAGGGTGCAACATAAACGTAAATCGTATTCTACCATAGTTTGTTAAATTTGATTTTGAACACGAGTTAGACTACCAATAATACATATTATTTTCTTAGAAATATAATGGTTTTCTAACAGTGATGTATGTGCCTTGAGATTCCATTTTGATGTTGTGGGATCTAGCCAATGTCGGACCTGCAAGGCGTAAATAGACTAGAGCGTCTAGGCTGGTTTGCCGGTATACAGTGGTAATGCCAAAATACATATTGGAGTAGGGCATTTTGGTAGGCGAGCATCAATCGTAATTTCGATTGGTAAGAAATTCAGTCCATCGAATATAAAATATCATGTTTATGTTTCGAACTATGTCAATGAAAATGCAAAATGTTAGCAGAGCCTTCATTCAATCTGGCCGGGTATGGTATAGAAACTTCATTGCTACTAAAGGCTGGTCCTAAATTTCTTGATTTGAACGTGTTAAAACAAATTTTCATAACATCTAATTTAGAAAAACAAAAAACAATATATTGTTAGAAAAATAGAATATATTGAAAAGAAAATAAAACAATTACAATATTATACATTCTTAGGATTACATCATGGCTGGATTATCAAGGATTGAAACTCATTGTACCCACACCCATCTTTTTTTGAAAACCCCCTAGGGAGATGACGTGTCTCCTTAAAGAGAAAAAGGTTGGAGTAGGTGAAAATTTTGGGACGTATGTCCCAACTAGGTTGATGCATACGCTTGCCTACAAAACACCTACTCCTATTTTATTACAAGAGAGTGGGTTTACAAATAAATCGGACTCCGAGCCACAACAAAATGCTTCTTACATTTAAAATGAAACCAACAAAGATGTAAACAAAAACTAATGTGGTCGATCGATGCTTGACTTCCCTCAAAGACAAACTTTTTCCTCGATGTCCAAAGTGGCCAAGCAATTGCAAGATATAACGATGTCCCAAATTCTCTAGCCTGTCCTGATTTGAAGAAGCCCCGCCACATCATCATGAACGCCACGCTGCTGTCTGGAAGAGGGCTATACAACTGGAGCCATCTGAAGGATGAAAGCCACACTTCGCAACTTCTATTACATGAAATTATCACATGATCAATTGATTTGCTACTGCTGCAAAAAGGGCATCAGTCATCTAACCCACAACCTCTCTGAAATAACATCCGTTTAGTTAGTAATTAGCCATGGATAGCCATCCAATCGAAAAAGTGAACTTTCTGTGTAATGAAACTTTCCCAAATTACCGAGTAATCGAATTCCAGTTGCGGCCAGCTTGAAGATTGATAGATACCAGAGTAGAAACTTGTAGCCGAGTATACCTTGTGTTTCCCGAGTTCGCACAAGAAGCGTTCTTCGATCGATTCGAAGGTGAGGTCCATGTGCGGCTCAACTACTTGAGCATTATCATCAAACAAACCTGGGCAAGATAAAGTAATCCAAGAACATAATTCCAAGCATCTGTTTTGCATATTTAAATGCAAATTCCTTTTCTAAAATGGGCGACCAAATCTGCCATTGCCAAACATGGTGAAACAACCCTCCCTCGAGCTCCAAGCTTTCCAATTGCATAAGGTGAAAATATCTGGGAAAAGTTCCTTAAGGCTTTGGTTTGACATCCAATTATCAAACCAAAAGGAGGAGAGCATCCCATTCCCTAGTCTCACATGACAATTTGAATTAAAAAGTTCCCAATAATTATGATTACAATGACAGCAGCGAACATCATTCCAGCAATGAAAGCCATATCGATTCACACAATAACAAACCACAAGGAATTATGGTCCCCCGATCGCAATTTCCACAACCACATTAACAATAAGCTACAATTAATCAAATGAAAGTCACGAATATACAAACCTCTAAGTGAATACGGCAAATTGATAGTGCTCCAACTGATTTTGCAAATGTCGCCTTTATTACCGTCTCCTCTCCAAAGGAAATTCCTCTTCAACCTTGTCAACTTAGCTTCCACCGAGGATGGTAGATATAAATGGATAATAAGTATACCGGAATGGAAGATAAAACTAATTTGATGAGAACCACTCTACCGGCGTAAGAGAGGCAATTTCCTTTCCAATTATGGAGATTGCCTTTGAACTTGGTAATTAACGGATCACAAGAAGTAGGCTATAGCCATTTAAAGGAGAGTGGAGCTCCAAGATATTTGATCGGAAACTTATCGATGCGATAACCAAGTTGCGAAGCATAGTTAAGTAGGCTGCCGTTATCTACATGGATGTCCAACAACGAACTCTTATGAAAATTTATGCTAAGTCCCGATATCAATTCGAAGCATCTTAGAATTCACACGAATACCGATATGATTGATTCATCTGTTGGAAGGAAGCAAATTGTGTCATCTACGAACTGTAAGAGTGAATTATCAGGTAAGGAATCATCCAAACGGAATCCCGGTAGAAAATCCTCACGAATGCTAGCGTCAATAATCTGTTTCAATCCTTCCACTGCCAAAATGAAAAAAAGGGGTGATAATGGATCGCTTGTTTCACACCCTTATGTAATCTAATCAGATCACTCAGAGTCCCATTGACGAGAATTGAAGTTGTAAAATTCTTATAACAATTTTCTTACCAAGAAATCCACTTCTTATCAAAACCCATAGCCAACATGACCGCGTCAAGATAGACCCAAGATATACTATCAAATACCTTGTGAAAATCAAGTTTTAGAACAAGACAAGATTTTCATTGCCTGTGGACTATGCTAATCACCTCGAACACAAGAAAAGAGCACTCATGAATACTTCTCCCTTTAATAAAAGCAAATTGATTATTCGAGACCAGGGTAGGTAAGATCGGTTGAAGACACTTGGAGAGAAACTATTTTGTAAACTCTTTGAGTTAAGGCGATAGGCCGAAAGTTATCTATCCTTGACGAACCGGGAACTTTCGGAATAAGCAAGGTGAATGAAGACTTGAATGAATTCGGTAAATGATAAAATGAATGAAAAATATGTAGAACGCACATGATTTCATCCTTGAGTTCGTTCCAAAACTTTCTAGAGAAGAAAAAGTTGTACCCGTCAGGTCCCGGTGCCTTATTCTCCTTGTAAGAACGAACTACAGACCAAACCTCATCCTCCAAAAATGGAGCTATCAAGGCTACGTTGGAAGCGCTCAGAATTGTAGCAAATTGAAGCTTTCGTAATGAAAAAGGAAACACCCTTGGGGATGCAAATAGGTTGGAGTAAAATGATCTAATGGCTTCTGTGATGGTAGGTAAATTAAATTCGAGATGGATGTTGATCTCCAACTGAGAGATCCTGTTGTTTCTAAAATGAGTCGAGGTAACACGATGAAAGAAGGAGGTGTTCTGGTCATCTAATAGTGTCCATTTCACCTAAGACTGTTGATGTTTGATGCTTTCAAGGCTACGTCGCTACAACAGTAAAGCAGACCACAATCCATCTAATTCCTCATGCTCAGATATCGATAGAGGTCGAGATATCTCGCTCGACATAATGGTAAGGACCTTGGATTCAAGGTTTATAATTTTTGCCTCTAAATTGCCAATGTTCGTTGTGTGCTATGATCGAATGCAATTGTCCAATTTGACCAGCTTGAAGGTAAGGTCTTGATTTGTATGAGAGGACCGAATAGTCTACCACTTTAATTGAACATAACCCATGAAATCCGGATGATCCCACCAACAATTTAGCGATCAGAAAAGCTTCGGACTCGTGTTGGCTAAGAAGTGAGATCGAAAAAGAATCAGCGAGTGGTCTGATAAAGCTAAGTACAAAGTAGAAATTGATAAGTCTGGCCAAGTGTCTGAAATACCACTAGAGACATACACTTTGTCAATTCGTGAGTATGATTGGGAATTCACCCAGGAGTAATCACGGCCATGAAGGGCAAGATCATGAAGTTCACATTCATTCACAAAATCAAGGAAACAGTCAATTGATTGAAACCAACAGCCTCCTGAAACTAATACATGTGTATACAAACTGATAAGGGACACCAGGTCAAGCCAGAGTTGATTCTTCTTTGAAGCTATAATCGGTCCGTATACTGTCACATGTGAATATCTAAATTCGAATTGACCAAATGGAAAATGGACCATCTCAATCCCAAAGAGACAAGAGTAACATTAGCCAAAACCGAATTTGAAGAAAAAAAATTTCCACCAGATAAACCTTGGGATCATAAACAGTGAAAGGAAAAATCATTATGATGCTAGAATTTCCTTATGGTTGCATCCCTTATGGCGTCGGCTTTCATTTCCAATAAAACCTATAAATAAATGTTGAATTTTCAAATACAAGAGTGAATAAACGATTGTTTGGCCTTATTCTGTGTTCCTCCATGACAATTCCAGCTCATAAAAGATAAAGACATAATAAAGTGTGAAAAAAACCTTGGATTAGATGATTCCTAAGAGCTGGGGCTACTATCCAACTACCTCAAAATCACCTCCTTATTTCGGTCACGGAATAGACCAAGTTTGTTCCCAATCTCAAAGGTTAGCAAATTGTCATTTTTTGATGTTGCATTCGGAGTAGCTCGGAGAATTGTTCTATTCCTGTTAGGGATGTCTGGACCTGAGGAGCTCATATAACTATTCGAAATGGCTAAAATTGAGATAATTGGCTCAGATTATAGTCCCTTGGACCATGAGTCATTGCTAGACTATGGAAACCCCATTCTTGGCCTGTCGGCTTGGTGAGGCTGCTAAAATATTCAAAATTGAGTATGAAACATGGGAAGCCCTTTTGGTTAGGTGAACCTGTTGGTCTGTAAACTGGCTAATAACAACAGAAGAGGGGGGGGGGTGAATGAGTAAACTGGATTACTTTTTAAGCTTTTTTCAATTTAAGTTTACTGATTATGGGTTTTATATGCGTGCTGAGTATGCTTGCTGAGTGCAATATAAAAATGTATAAACTACTCAGCTCAGCTGGCATAGTTTATCTTCAACCTTTAACTGAGTATGGATTACTCAGTGCAAGTTGGATAACAAGCAAATAACCGATATGAGAGAGCCGAATGAGCAAGAAGCTAATGAAGCTAATCGCTTAGAGTTAGAACGATTACACCTGAGATTTTATCCTAGTTCAGACCCTAGCCTACCTCCAGTCCCTGGATACCATCTTCGAGCTTTAATCCACTCGTGATTCATTCCTTCAATAGGCAAAGAAGCCTTTACAGTGGGTAGACTCTATTATAGAAAGTTTCTCCTTTCTAACTACCACTCAACTCAGTTTGGGTACCCTTCGTAAACTGACACTCAGATTATAACTAAGAAGGTGAACTGAATTCAACTGATAGAAATGTTAAATCCTTACAATGTTAATCTAAGTTTCTTTCTATTACAAATAGATTAGACAAAAGATGTTTGCTAGATTGCTTGCTGAGGAATTTCTTTGGAAGTAGAGAAGATTTTCGCAAGGTTTTGCTCTTAGGAAATTCAAGGTGATTCACCCCATTTGAACATCTGCTTGAGTTTTCTATTTATACTGTAGATCTCTGAGAAGTAGCCGTTGCAAACTTTGAGGATATCGTAGAACTTCAATTTCTCATTTCAATTAATCTTTCGAATCTTCCCATTGGAGATAGATTTCAGGACATTTAGAAATAGGAATTTAAATGTTGTGGTGTGATTTGTTTCCATTTCCAAATTCTCATTTTTCTTCAAGCAATCTGGATTTTTGAGAGATTTGCGCTTCAGGCAACGTGGTGTCTTTTCATTGGATAACTTTGATAACGTTGCGAGATGTGCATGGAGATCTTTGATACGTGACATAATTCACGAGATCATTCCTTATTCTTTGATTCAAATAAGGAATCTTTGACACTTTGTACTTGATGTTTAATATTGTGAGGACCATAGGAATCTTTCTTAATTTCAGTGCCTTTTTCTCCTGAAATATAACAAAAGAATATTCTGTTCCTTCACAGATGTGGTTAGTAGCATAAGTGTCATGATAATTATCAGCACCACAAAAACAATTACTTTTAGATAAGTAACAATATAACTCAACATGAGCTGAGCGATGATAACTTAAACTATATAGTTCTCAGCACAGACTTAGCTTTTCCTACACTAAGCATAAGTATTCTTAGTGCTCAATTAACTTTTACTATCCCATATTGATTTCTATCTCTAAAACTTTTAAGTACTGTGAGGTACAATTAACTTGGGTTCTACAATCTCCCCCATTTTGGATAGATAGCAAACTAAGTGGTAGAAGAAGATAATTGATATAGTTTAGAGTAATTAGATTAACTAAAAACAAAGTAAGAGCTCCCTTGTGCTGAGTGACTTTCCTTAGTCAGCTTAAGCTCCCCCACACTGAGTGAGTCTTTTCTTCAAGCAACTCAGCTCCCCCATACTTAGAGGATTTCTTCTTTTATTTTGGACCTCATCATACTTTGGCTTGTCTTCAATCTCTCATATATTTTCCTACATTGATATGTTAGATATACAGCATAAAATATACTTAGAACTCTTATCCTTATTTGCTCTTAATCTTTGCTGTGGATCCCTATGCCTTGGAAGAGATCCCTTGTTAAAATTTACCATTCTGACAGCATCTTCAGCTACTTTATCCCCCTTTGCTATCTGGCCTTGAACAATTTGATTTGCGCAGATTGCGAGAACGCTCTTGGAAGTAAATTCTATGTCCTTGGTAGTTGTTACCGCTCTCACCTTTAACGGTGTTGTCCACATGTCCTCACATACTTGATTTCTAATACTTAGCCAAATTTCTGATAATTTCTATCTTCTTCATCATTGAGGATTTCCCATACCAATCAACTGCCTTAGTGTACTGAATTGTTTCTTTGGTAAAGGCTTGGTGAAAATGTCAGCACGCTGCTTATCTGATAGAACATATTCAAGCTTTACATCTCCTCACAGTACATGATCTCTGATGAAGTGATGCCTAATGTTGACATGCTTCATTCTTCCATGCTAGATTGGATTTTTAGATAAATCAATTGCACTCTTGTCGCACATGACTTCGAGATAATTTTACTTGATTCCATAATCTTCCAATTTCTATTTTATCCAAAGGAGTTGAGCTACGCAACTTCCTGCTACCATGTACTCAGCTTCAGCTATACTCAGCTCAACTGAAGTTTGCTTCTTGCTGTACCAAGAAACAAGATATTCTCTAAGGAAATGACAGCCTCTTGTTGTACTCTTCCTATCCAGCTTATCTCTTCCATAGTCTACATCTATGAATCCCCTAGGAGTGAAATCTGAACTATTGGGATACCATAGACCTGGCTCAATTGACCCTTGCAAGTACCTGAGAATCCTTTTCACAGCTGCTAGACGAGATTCTCTAAGATCAGCTTGGTGGCGAGCATAGTAGCACACCTCATACTGTATGTCTGGTCTACTGGTAGTTAGATAGAGAAGAGAACCAATGATTCCTCTGTAGAGTTTGTTGTCTACTGAGTTTCCAGCCTCATCTTTACTTAAGATTGTATCGGTGGCCATTGGAGTGGACATAGGTTTTGAGTTTACCATGTTGAATTTCTTTGGAACTTCTTTTGCATATTTGGACTAGTTGATGAAAATACCATCTTCTGTTTGTTTGATTTGAAGACCCAGAAAGAAGTTCAATTCTCCCATCATAGACATTTCGAACTCACTCTTCATCTACTTGTTGAATTCCTTGCACATCATTTCATCTGTTGCCCCAAATATGATATCATCAACGTATATCTGGATTAGCAATACATCTTTTCTTTGCCTGATCTGCTTTTCCTCTTTCATAGCCTTTGCTAATTAATAAATTGGTCAGCCTCTCATACCATGCTTTGGAGCCTGATTCAATCCGTAGAGAGCTTTCTTCAGTTTGAACGTGCTTTGGATTTTATGCATCCTCAAATCCTAGGGGTTAGCGAACATATACTTCTTCTTGAATGAATCCATTCAAGAAAGCACTTTTGACATCCATTTGAAATAATTTGAAGTTCATATGAGATGCAAAAGTATAGAAGATTCGAATGGCTTCAAGTCTGGCTACTGGGGCATATGTTTCAACGTAATTAATGATTTCCTGCTGGTTGTAGCCTTAAGCGATAAGCCTGGCCTTATTCCTACCAATAGTGCCATCTTCATCAAGCTTGTTCTTGAAGACCCATTTGGTGCCAATTATTGATTTTCCTTTAGGCTTAAGAACTAAATCCCAGACATCATTACGTTTAAAATGATCCAGTTCCTCTTGCATTACAATCATCCAATAATCATCTCCTTCTGCATCTTCAAACTTCTTGGGTTCGATCAATGATATGAATGCTGGATGACTCATCATTCGGCTGAGCTGGCCTCTTATCATCACTGGATTGTGAATATTATCAACTATACTATTAAGTGGATGGTTGCGATGAGCTCTAATCTCTCTTGGAAGACTCGGATTAGCTACCGGACGATCGACAACTGGATGCTGAGGTGGAGGTTAATCTTCACCATTGTTGAAGTTGATAGAGAGATCTTTATCATCATCTTTGGTTTCCTTAGCTGGGGGATCCTGAGCTAAGTTGGGTAGCTCAGCTTGTGGTGTACTGAGTTGATTTGAGAACCAAGTGACTCCTTCATCTTCTTTGATTGGATGTCTTTCTACAATGTTAGTTTCATCGAAATCTACATTCATAGACTCCTCTAAAAGGCCGGTTTGCTTGACATATATTCTATATGCCCTACTCTTAGTTGAGTATCCTAAAAAGATACCTTCATCAGACTTAGGATCAAACTTACCTAAATGCTCCTTGGTGTTAAGAATAAAACATGTTCATCAAAAGGATTTGAGATAGCCAATCTTAGGCTTGCGCCCTCACCAAAGCTCGTAAGGAGTTTTCTCAAGAATTGGGTGAATTAAAACCCGATTCAAGATATAACATGCTGTGTTAACAGCTTCTCCCCAAAAGTATTTTGGTAGATTATCATCACTCAGCATGGATCTAGCCATCTCAACTATAATCCTATTCTTCCTTTCTACGACCCCATTTTGTTGAGGAGTATAAGGAGAAGAAAAGTTGTACTCGCTGAACAAAATTCTTCAAAATGAGAATTCTCGAATTCAAGTCCATGATCACTTCAGATTCTACGGATTTTAACTCCTAGTTCGTTCATTATCTGATTACTAAGCTTGACAAAAGATTCATAAGTCTCATCTTTGCTACTCAACAAGACTACCCATGTGAATCTCGTGAAGTCGTCTACAACTACTAGAGTGAATCTCTTACCACCCAAACTCATTGGTTGAATTCGGCCGAAAAGGTCTAGGTGTAGCAACTCCAATGGTCGCTTAGTTACTACATGATTAATAGATCTAAATGATTTCTTAACTTGTTTACCAAGCTGACAAGCAGAGTAGAGTTTGTCCTTTTCAAAACTGATACTGGGTAACCTCACAACTAATTGCTTTTTAGCCAGTTTGGACAGAATGTTCATATTGATATGACCCAACCTTCTGTGCCACAGCCACGCATTATCCTCCTTAGATATGAGACACACATTAGTGTAGCCAGGGGATAAATCAACCATATAAACATTATTGGTTCTAAGAGCAAAGAATATGGTTGAGTTAGTCTTACTGTCAATTACTGAGCATCTTGCTGTGTCAAAAATAACCTTCCTTCCTTTGTCATAGAGTTGGGCTACATTGAGCAGGTTGAACTTCAGTCCTTTGACTAGAGATACCTCTTCGATTGAGGGAGAGACGCCAACAGTGGCGCAACCTATAATCTTACCTTTCTAGTTGTCTCCAAAACTAACACTTCCTTTTCTCTTACATTCCAATGAGATGAACTGGCTTTCATCTCCTGTCATATGCCTTGAGCATTCGCTATCCAAATACCACATTTGAGAGTCATTAGCGAATCTAAGGCTCACCTACAAAACAGTTAAGTTTTCTTAGGTACCCATGCTTTTGAGCTGGGCCCTCCTTTGTTAGCAGTGCTTATGTTTGTCCAATCATATTCATCATAATAACCATTTTTATGTCTACACATTACTGTGACATGTCCAGCTTTCCCACAAAAATCGCACACTGTTTTTGTCTTGGGCTAGCTCGCTTTCTTCTATTTAGAGGAATTTTTCCTCTTTGAATTGCTAGTTTAGTTATTCAAAATTTGATTGTTGGCCAAAGGAGGAACCTCTTTCTTCTTCAATGCTGATATCTCAGTAGTCAACTCATCTAATTTCTTAGTGAGCTTGCTGATAGCACACTCTTGATATTCAACCTTTTCTTGAAGAAAGTGGATATCAAGCGATAAGGAAGCATTGGCATCTTCCAGATCGTCACTTCTCCTCACTATCTCTTTCATGTTTTTCATCGATTTATTAGTCAAATTCATAACATCAAAGTGGCCCTGGGTGAATTCTTCTATTGATAAAGGGATTTCAGAATGTACCTCAATTTGATGGGCTTTTCCTTTATCATGCTCAGCTTCAAAGTTGACAGTGGAAAAATTTCTACCGGAGGTAGATGCTAAGCCTTCGCCTTGACTTTTGATAGACATCAAGCAGAGATTGGCTGAATCAGTGACTTCTTCATCAGAAGGTGAAGATTCTTTTGAATCACTCTAAGTAGCAGCAAGAGCTTCATTCTTCTTAGAGAATATCTTCTTAAATATGTCCTTCCTTGCCTTTGGACAGATTGACTACATGTGACCTTTCTCTCCACACCCGAAGCACTTAATATCCTTACTATGCTCTTTCCTTAGTCCTTCCTTAGCTCCACGTCACTGCTGAGTTGACTTGATATTATTGGGAAACTTCTTCATGTTGTTGAACTTCCCATCCTTCTTTATAAAGCGTTTAAAGCGCCTTGTAAGAAGAGCCATTTCTTCATCAGAGTCGTAGCTGGTGGACTCGTCAGATGAGTCTACTTTGAGAACAATGGCTTTACTTTTCTTGCCCCGATTTCTTTTGGAGTCATCTGAGTATTTTCTCAACGACATCTCATGAGTCAGCAAGGTGCCTATTAGCTCATCATAGCTTTAGGTCTTGAGCTTCCTTGATTGCTCTCTTCTTGGAATCCCACTCTACTGTGAGAATGCGGAGGATTTTCTTAACCAGCTCTTCCTTGGTGAACTCCTTTCCAAGTCGCTTTAGTTTATTGATAATATTAATGAGCCGGGTATTCATACTCTGAATACCTTCATTGGCAGCCATCGAGAACATCTCATAGTCTCTCAAGATGAGATTTATCTTCGACTCCTTAACCTTATCTGTGCCCTCGTAGGTAATCTCCAGCTTCTTCCAGATTTCTTGTGCTATTTCACATCCTAAGACCCTGTTAAATTTTGTAAGATCAGGCGCACAGTATAAGAAATTAATAGCTACGACATTCTCTTTTAGAAGCCTCATATCAGCGTCATTGTAGTCCTCTGGATCTACAGGTACACGCACATCGTTCCTGACCTCAATAGGAACTCTGAGGCCAAGCTCAATTGCGAGCCAGGCCTGCATACTTTGAGACTGGATGAAGTTCTTCATACAATTCTTCCAGAATGTATATTGATTACCATCGAATAGAGGAGGTTTGGTAACAGACATTCCCTCCTTCAAAAGAACTGTCTAACCAGAACCCGAGTTGAAGTTATTGTATGCCATTTAAGGATCTGACTCAAGATGATTAGTCTTAAAGTTGAGCAACTGCTCTGATACCACTTGTTGGTCCGTAAATTGGCTAATAACAACAGTAGAGGGGGGGGGTGAATGCGTAAATTGGGTTACTTCTTAAGCTTTTTTCAATTTAATTTACTCAGTATGGTTTTTATATACGTGCTGAGTGCAATATAAAAACGTATAAACTGCTTAGCTTAGCTGGCATAATTTATCTTCAACATTTAATTGAGTATGGATTACTCATTGCAAGTTGGATAACAAGCAAATAACCGATATGAGAGAGATGAATGAGCAAGAAGCTGATGAAGCTAATTGCTTAGAGTTAGAACAATTACACTTGAGATTTTATCCTGGTTCGACCCCTAGCCTACCTCCAGTCCCCGGATACCATCTCCGAGCTTTAATCTACTAGTGATTCGTTCCTTCAATAGGCGGAGAAGCTTTTACAATGGGTAGACTCTATTACATAAAGTTCCTCCTTTCTAACTACCACTCAAGTCAGTTGGGGTACCCTTCCCAAAATGATACTCTGATTATAACTAAGAATGCGAACTAAATTCAACTTATAGAAACGTTGAATCCTTACAATGTTAATCTAAGTTTCTTTCTATTACAAACAGATTAGACAAAAGATGTTTGCTAGATTGCTTGCTGAGGAATTTCTTTGGAAGCAGAGAAGATTTTCGTAAGGTTTTTCTCTTAGGAAATTCAAGGTGATTCACCCCGTTTGAACGTCTGCTTAAGTCTTCTATTTATA